>PYAF01002420.1:219292-248390 GCA_007407185.1 Glycine tomentella | reverse complement strand
GCAGGGTGGATGAAATGGCGGAGTGCATCGGGGCTTTTGTGTGACCGCAAGATTCCTATTAAGCTAAAAGGAAAATTCTATAGAACAGCTGTTAGACCGGCAATGCTTTATGGAGCGGAATGCTGGCCAGCACATAGGCAACATGAGCATAAAATAGAGGTAGTAGAAATGAGGATGTTAAGGTGGATGTGCGGATACAGGAAGATGGATAAGATAAGAAATGAGGATATTCGACGAAAGGTATCAGTGGTACCAGTATGTGAAAAGATGAGAGAGCATAGATTGAGATGGTTTGGGCATGTTATGAGATGACCATTAGATGCTCTTGTTAGAACAAGAGTATGTTACCAAGAGCTAGATACAAAGAGAGGTAGAGGTCGACCAAAACTTACCTGGAGAAAGGTAGTTAAACAAGACCTAATGGAGTGAGATTTAGATTGGCGGACGGTATGTCTTAGGACGGAGTGGAGAAAAACTATAAGTCTGATGGAGGGTTAAACCCTTTAGTAGTTCTATATTCCAGTTGTTCCCTGTTTTAATTCTTTTCTTCTTCTTTTCTCTTATCCTCTCACCATTCGTTTATTTTAACTCTGTTTCTCTCTTTTGCTTTATTTTCGATTTATCATTGGGTTCATCTACCACCGACTCCAATTAATTTGGGTTAAAGATGTTGTTGATGATGTATGTTGATGTTAGTTGTGGTTAACAAGTACCAAAGGACTGAGCGACTATGAAGCCTTGAAATAGCAGGCCTTGACGACGGACAAAGAGATTTGGCCACAAACGCAGAGAGTAATTTCTCGCCATCATGCCAAATTTTCACAAATGCATAAACGATAGCCTATCATGTACTAATTATTGTCATATTCAATTTATAAGAATATGAACATCACCCATTTCACTTATTTTTGGTCTTGCCATATTTTCAATTTGAAAATCTTCGTCTCACATAAAAACATCCAGTTGGAATCATGTAAACGGCCAAACACAAATTCTTGCTTCTTAATTTCATGTTTTTGAAAGTGTGAACCCGTGTTTGCATCACTGCAAATGGGTTCCAGAATACACATCGTCTCCCTCTTTCAAATATAGCGAAACTGCTGAAAGATGATTGACATTGACTAATTAAAAATACTTTTACACTGACATAATAAAATCCGGGATGAAAGTTGAATGAATTTCATCAGTCCTGCGTATGAAAATCTATAATTCATTTATTTTATTTTATTTTATTAGGGGAAGGGTTAATTTTAATTAGAATCCAACATTAGGATTGCCTGAACCAGCTGCAGCAACTCCCATCCCACCAACACCATCTGATGTAGCTGCCACTGCCTCATGGTCTCCTGAATCTTTAACATCTTTAACATCCAATTCACTTACAAGTTCATCAATTTTCCTAAATTGATATGGCCATCTTGCATTATAGAGAAACTGGCGAAGATCAAACCTATTATCGTCTGGTGAATAACTCTGCAAGATTATCGATAGATTAACTCTCATTAGCCAACAAAAAATATAATAAGCCAAAATCCTGGGACACCAAAGAGCTATCCAGCAGAATCCAACTCTGACTCACATACATACCTCGGCGTGGTAGGAAGGTGTCAAGACAGTCATTTTGTGTCGATTGATAGAATAATACTTGAAGAAGTGTTTTACTTTTTCAGCCACTTGTGATGGTGTCAATCTTGCACCCCATCTGTAGCATAGATTCTACAACAGTTAATTACAAAACAACGAGTTATGGCTGAAGAGTGAAATGGACAAAACATTAAATTGACAAAACTCAATTCAGACAGCAAACTTTGGGTGCCAAAAGTTTCTTCATCATGCCAAGTAGAGCAATTATTCTTTCCGCTAAGCTTTATACTTCAATTGGTAACATGGGTGGTTTAGACATAAATAAGACAGGATGGAGAAGCACAAAATAAACCTGGAACATGGACACTGGACCACAACGGAAAATTTTCCGTAGTCTTCCATAAACTGATAGCTCCTTGTAAGTCATTCCCATATCGACTTCATCAAGCTGTTCAACAAATGCATATATATAGAACCAGGTGCAGAAAAAGGCAATAGAAAAGTCAAATATCCACAAGCAAAAGCTAATAGAGCACTGCTGAACAGAGAATAAATGAATATACTAGTTCCTAGATTTCACCTAGACCACCTTACCATGTAAATAAACATGTAATAAAGTAAAGTGTATACACACAGAGATCACACATTGCCTGCAAGTGTAGTCAGTAGAAGGAGAAAACAGCAAAGCTTGATAATTAAAACAGCCCAACTCCATCTAGCTTGAAGCCGTAAAAAATAGTTGCTATGCAGCTATTAGGTATTTAAGGCTTAAAACAATCCATCCTGCTTTTATATATGGCATTCATAATATATCTATTTTGACCCTGTCACAAAGACCATTCTTTTCCAGCTCTTACATTTTCATAAGATTGAGTTCATTATAAGACTCATGCCTCTAGTTGCTTTAATTGTTTATCCACACAATGGAAGAACTAAAGAAGTTTTACTAAACATTTTTTTTGGAAAAGGTATGCAAAGGCATCACAATAGAAAATAGAAGCCAAACTACGTTGGCACCCTACACCTTATCTATCATTTGCAGCATACCTAAAGTTAGTTTTATTAAACATATTTGCTTCATTGTTTTTTGTTTATGAAAACATTACTAGTATTTAATTCCAAAAGATCAGTTCCTCTTTGACTTCTATCGTCTCTAGTATTGCCGTGGTTACCATGGATCCTTATTAATGATATGGATTAGGGAGTTGGTCATTGGATTTTTCTGTTGTTTCTACTGTATTCTGAGATTCAAGAGATTACAACAAACTTCTGGTGTGAAAACAAACCAATTATCTAGCTACCAACTTCTCTAGATAAAGTAAAGATATTTTCACATCATTATGAGCTGAGATTTAAACTCTTGCTCTCGGGTAATGTTGACAATAATCCTTCACTTTGGAACAATAAAAAAAAGATAATAATTTAATTCTGTATTGTTAATGTTAACCACCCCCACCCTCCAATTTAGACCCACTATACACAAAAATCCTATATATGGCTACACATATATCAAATATGGTATTATATTTAATATTTATGTGCATTTGCAATTTAAACACAACTACAAGAGTCCATCAAGTGATACAAGATCAGTACTGAAAGGTGTAACAAGTTGCAGAACAGAATATTACCTGACTATAATTAGAACGTATAGGCTCCAGTTCAGCTGTGGGTGGAGCTGCTTCAATATCTGACAAAGATGAGTAACCAAGATGGATGGCTGCCCATCGCAGGAATGCCCGAAGGTCCTGCTTACTTATACTACCAATGGGATTTATATCTGCTGAGCTGCAGTCATACTATAAAAAGAGATAAACCTTAATAACAAGAGTGAAATGGACCACATACATGAGAAAATATTTGAGAAACAAAGGATCCGTTTTAAGAAAATCTTTCTATTTCCATTTCCTATTTTCATGAACAATTACAAAACCACCTTGATTTCCAGTTTTCAAAGATTCAAGTGTTTTTATAATTTTTTGTATAAATATTTGTAGTCAGGAAGCAAAGTAAAATAAATTGACATTTTTGTAAGTAGTGAAAACAAGAAATGGTAGAAAAACGTTAACTCCCTAACAAATAAAGGCGTAATCCAAAGCAAAATAGAGATACCTTGGTCAAGTAACCACGTAACCCTTCATCCACATTGGAGCTCCCCAAGACAAGATAAAACCCAGGCTTGCTGTGAACCCAAGGTAAGAGTGATGCTAACATGAAAGCTAGAACCATTCTGATTCGAGCTTGAATGTTCTGCAAGCTTAAATTCTCAACATTAGATCCACCATCTACCTGTAGGAACAATACCATACAAAGAAATTATTTGAGGCTACCATGAAATAGAAACATAAAATATACAAGATGATTCAAATCTTTAGTTAGGAAAGAAAGAGAGATTCCCCATAAAGAAACTACACAATTATTTTACTAGTCTCATTTATGATTGAGAGAATTCTCAAGTTCATGCTTCATTTACCTTATACCGTGGTCGCTTTCCTGTAAGTGTTTGGAACAATGACAAAAAAGCAGACACAACTACATCAATGCTAACATCAAGATGCCATGAACCAATTTCATCAGCCAGCACCTTGGCTCGTGACCTTGTCATTTCTGAACTGAAACGAGAAATTTTTTAGTGAACATCACATCTGATAAGTGATAAGAGTGTGTTTTTAGTTGAACTCAAGTAATTTATTTGACGTGTCTCTTCTTATACAAATATAGATGGAGTATCAATGGAATATAGCAGATAGAAACTTAGGGAGATACAGCTGAATAGTGTAGAACACTAAAACCTGAAATTTATCACTTACCTGTTTTCAGATCCCATAAACACAGTATAGAATATTCGTTTGGCAAATTCCCTGCTGTCTGTAGGATACTGGCCATTTTTATAGTTTCCTATTCGTATTGCATCAGCTTTCACTTGCTCATCCCCATTTGCAATTTCTGTAGGCAAATATGAATCATTAGCAAATGATGTCTGAAATTCCGAATTACAAATGTCACTGTTTTTTCCACATTGAAAATATGAAACATAAAAAAAAAAAGGAGGCCAATAGAGTCTGTCTCAATTTTCTTATTGACCATCATTTGACAGTTTAGCTTCTTTGCAAGTTGAACACTTTGAAGTAATAAAAGGCCATCATGCTCTATATTCAAGCAATTTAGCAGGATTTTCAAGTAAGGAACCATGAATATTCAGGTCCACTTCTCCAGCTAATTCAGCTGTCAATCAATTATACATGACCTCTTAACTATCCTTCCCTGAGATCTTTATATAGTTAATACTTATCAAAAGCTAGACTAGTGGTCACTTGAAGTATTTCTTTATTCCTAAATAAGCAGGATGGTAAATGCAATAATGCTGCTTCCTAATACTGTCACAAGTTGATCAGAAATAGAAACTTTACTTTGAAAGTATACATGAATCTAACAGCACTTCTCATTGCACCAGAGCTTACCTTTCACAACCAGCTGGCACATGCACCCAACAATTGCAGTGACAGAGGAACTATCTGCTCCACCAGAAAGAGGAAGCAGAAAACCAGATGCTCCACTTCTTCTTAAGCAGTCCCATAACCAGCAACCAGGTCCAAATGCTATTTCCTCCTCAGGAGTGTGGTACTTTATCTGTAATAAATATATCATATTAAACTTAGCAGCTTGGAGACCTGAGTAAGCAGTAATGTTGTGAAAGAATAATTCAAGATGTCATCAATTTTTAACTATCTTGAAAATTGCAACTCAAAATGAAAATAAACTAACCTTAAGCGGGAGAGAAAGGCATGTTTTAAGGTTAAAAGGAAGACAGAGACTGTAAGGTACTTCCACTGAAGGACCTTTGTTTTACAACTTGCTTGCTCTTGGAAGCTACTTAAAGATCCTCTAAGGCTTGCAACCTACCAACAGACAAAATGACTAAAGGAATCAAATCCAATGAGTCTTAATGATTGTGTACATTGATGTATGGAATACCATGCAATACATACCACGTCTAGATCTATTTGAGCAACCACAACCTCAACATCTTTTAAAGAAAATTGTGAACCCTGAGCAACAACGTCTCCATTTACCACAACACTAGCACAGCCATCTGTTGCAAAGGCAAGATAAAATTATAGAAATATGGAAAAATCCTATGTAAATGAAATATAAACAAGCTAAACGGAAGTTAAAATGTCCTTATACTAATTTCAATGATATGCAATGGGACAAATGTGAAAAGTACAAAATAGCATTCTATTAAGAGAAAAGTATTATTTTACCATAGTAAAGGCAACTGCCATCACAACCTTGGTGATTACTATAGATGTAAACCCCTCCGCGAGTATGAGTGGCACCTATAAAAGCACAAAGACGAACATCAAGCTTTCTAAGTTGGTGGTGACTTCCACTCGCATTCATATTCAACCCCATTCAACGCAAGTTCAGAATGAGGGGGAGTTGGAGTAAAAAGCTCTTCACAAACTTCATCTGCAATAGCTCTAAAAAGGAGGAAATGCTTTATATTTAGCACTTGATAGACATCTGACTAAAACTTGGAAGCGCCCAATAAATAAATGAAACACACGCATGCACACACAACAAATAGTTGAAACACACTAATTCTTAGGTGCATGAAAGACTGGACAGGTATGCCAATCAACTAACACTGCATGGATGCAACTCTGATGGGTATGTCAACTTTAAAACACAAGAATAATCCAAATCTGTATCTACTAATAGTAAGTTAAGTACACACATAAGAAGAAGGAACCAAGAATCTGTTTACCATTTGCATTTGTCATTTAGCAATAATTTATCATAACTTCAAAACCATATATGCGATTATATTGGACACAGAGAGTACACAACATAACTTTTAAGTAACAATAAAAACCAAACATAAAATAAATGCAGTGATAGTGTAAAGGGTTGACTTTTACAATGTCATTCAACCACAAATTGTCATGTATGATGTCAGTTGACTTTTACAATAAGTACCTTAAAGTCTGATCATCCCTGATCTTCTGTTAGTTGACAGCATAATTACACTGAGAGTGCATGTATATTAAACTCGAGTGAAACATAATTTGTGAATTGATAACTTACGTGTCTTGAAACTTAACGAAGCTATAACCGAAAGGAACCGAATTTTGGCCAATTGCCCTGGAAATTTGAGGGGGCAAATGAAAATCGACGAGTTGATCCCTCTGCTTCCAAGCAGTGAACATCGAAGTTCTCTATAATTGCCATCATTGGCAAGACATATCTTGGGTCGTATCAAAATAATCTTTCGATTGAGACAGAGAACCTGACAATTGTAGCGCTCGGAGCCTTTGATAACGGGCATGCCGAAGCCACACACAATACCATCAGTCCAATCTCCAATCAGTAAATCTTTCAAGCACTCCCATCTGCAATTTCACAATATCCTCAAAATCCAAACACTGAGCAGAGAGAGCACTGAAGGAGAAAAAGAAAGTAGTACGCACGAATGGTTAACTGTGTCGAGCTCTAAGAAGTGGTCTTCGCAGCCATAACCGGGAATCTCGAGTTCGGGTCCCAGCCTAATGGCAGCGCCGGCTTCTTTGGCCTTCGCTATGGACTGCTTGATTTGCTTCGCGTTGCAATCGAAGTCCATCGCCCATTGGTTCAGATTGCATGTCGCAACCTTCAATATCCTCATCGTGCTTTTGCTTTGGAATTGGGTTACAGAGGGCCTTGCTTTTTAAATTGTTAGCTTTGATTCCACCAAGTTACGATGAAAGCTTATTTGCGGGTTGTGTTGTGGACTTTGGGTTGGATTTAATATTCAAAATTCTCTCTTCCCGGTTCTGTTCTTGTCCTTCCCTCTTGCAGTCTTGCCACATATTGGACTTCAACCCGCATAATCCTTACTTGACGCCTGTCAAATTGAATGCGTTGATTAGATTGAGTCCCTTTTGAAGAAAAAAAAAAAAAAAACAATTTAACTAATTTTAAACTCTTGTAATTTTTTACTTATATATAAATTATTTTAATTACATTTTTAGTTCGAATTATTACATTTCATCCCTATTATACGGGAAAAAACACTAATACAAGCATGATAACACTATATCCTTATCTAATACACAAAATTCAAAATAAGTTTTCAGTTAATAAAAATATTTAGAAATTTACTAAAATGTTTGGTCAAATATACCTTATGTTGTACTTGGAGGCTAAGTGTGAAATATATACAGTGGCGGAGCCACCTTAGGACCAGCAAGGACCTTGGTACTGGCTAAAAAATTAAATTTACAGTTATATTGTGGGATGAAATTTTTTTTAATAATTATATATACTTATATAATTAATTAAAATTAAAAATAAAATTTGATACTACCTAAAAATAAAATTTGATATTACTTAAAATTTGGTACTATCTATAATTATAAGCTGGCTCTACCACTGAATATATAGTACTTCCTTAATTATGGTAAGACCATATCATATATCTCCATGATTTCCACATACAATATATGATTAGATAAGATGTAATATGCTATAATCAATATATAGTTAGGATATAATTAGATTTAGACCTTTTAAGATTTAGAATATAAGATAAGGCACTAATGATGTAGTTGAGTATACTCTACATTTTAGGTCAAATAGGTCAACATCTTATATAACATGTTAGATAATGGTGTCAATTTAGTGGAATTTGGATGATACGCATCCCATAGAACATAAAGTTGTTAGTCATTATGCTCAATCCAGTGAAAACCAAAAGATACAATTAGTTATCATAATGGTTAAAATATTTTGAAATATAATATTAAAAAAATAGTAATGTGAAAGAGCAATTATTAAAATAAGTTAGTTAATATTAATAGCTTTTTTATATTTATTAAAATATTTTAAAATTTAGAAAAGGCTAGAAGCTATAGTGAAAAGTGAGGTACATCTTAACTATCTTGACACCCACCCCTAACACCTTCAACCAGCCAAAATATTATACATGAAGATAAAAGATAACAAAAAAGCATGGGGGACTGTACCAAAACCCATGGAAGGAAGAATCAACAATACCTGTAGTTATGTCAACCTAACCTATTGTGCATATAATCAGCTATACAAAAAGTAGGAGCAGAATCCCACCATGTAAGACAGTAAGAGTATTAATATTTGTGGTGTGTTTGGTAGAGAAAAATAAAATAATATTAGAGATAAATTATTATTTTTTTTTTGAGATCCACACTTTCTTTATCCTATTTTAATTCAAAAACATTTCTTATATTTTCATCTTCTAAACCTAACACACCCTTAAAAATGGTTAGTTTAATTTGTCCGTGCAAGAATTTTCTTCTCTACAAATATGGGAAACATGAAAACTGCATTTTAGAAACAAGATCAATACCATTGAGCCAATGATTCTTCAGCCTCCAAGGAATCAGGGATGGCATGGAGAAAGACTAAACAAATAAAGTGGAATCACATTCTAGCCAGAAAAGAAACCGTCTGTTCAAATAGAATCAAATTCTCCTTTAATATTGTCACGCTATTTAAGAAAAAAAATTGTATTTATTTACATTCGTTCAAATATTACATTAATAACATTAAATACTCATTCTAAGAAAAACATTGAATGCTATATTAATAAAAAATTTACTGCATGACATTAATGCTAATTCTAAGAAAAATATTAAATATTATATTAATCTTTCATTTACTGCACTACGTTTAAATGCATATTTGAATTCTAAAGACAAAATAACCATTGATATTAAAAGTATAAGTATGTCATATGCATGTTAGGAGAGTGAAATTATCACTTCATGAAAAGAGTATTCAAATGAAAGTAAATGTGAGAGGGAGAGTGGAACAACGAGAGCACGTAAAGACTTATGCATCTTATGTATATAACTTGTATTTTAACTTGTGCACTGCGCACAATCAATATCTAATTTATAATTGGTAATAAATAAATACTTCTAAATATATAAATTATATTATGATTAAAACTTGTAATAAATAAATATTTTGAATCTAATTACTACTATATTTTAGATTTATCATAATTTGGTCAGGGGGATTTATCATAATTTGGTCAGGGGATGCAGAAATAGTACTTCAAGATCCGTTACGTGTCCAAGGTCTCTTGTTCTTCTTCGCATCTATTATTTTAGCACAAATCTTTTTAGTTCTTAAGAAGAAACAATTTGAGAAGGTTCAATTGTCCTTTTATTATAATTTATTGCCATGATTAATTAGAGGCAACAAGTTAAGTTAAATCCATCAGTTGACATTAAAAACACAAGATCACATCTCAAATGCATGTTAAGAGCATGTTCTAATTTTGAAAATTTTATATATATAATCTTTGATAATCGGTCAGAGTTTGTTAACTAAAAAAAGTTTAAAAAAGAGATAAGATAAAGAAGTGAACGAAGGCAGAAATATTAGAGAAAGAAGTGAGTGTGGGTAGTTACAAACAGGGTGTGTTAGATATACATGACAATTTTTTATAATGTACATGTTTAAAAGAACAATAAATAATAAAATAAGAATAATATAAAATGCATTACAATATAATTTTTAATATTAATTATCTTAATATAATATACATTATTATTATATATTATGCAAATTCAAAATGTAAAATATATATAAGTAAATTAACTAATATTTAACTTGAAATCAAAATGCATAATATTATAAGGTTGTTTGTTATTAGTAGATAATGTAAATTTAAAATATTTAACATAATATGATAAAATTGTTGTAACTGGTATTCAAATGCACTTATTTAAATTAAAATTTGTGTTTTTTTAGAGAAAACAACGGTGTAAAATAAGAAAAAGAAGTGAGAATATGTATCTTTTTAAAATACTTAGTATATGTGACAAAATGTTTATATTTGTGAATGTGATAAGGGACTTAACTGGAATTATAAAAAAAAAGATTTACGAAGATTTAATTACTAAATGAATAACTTACCCATGAATCATTTTCTCGGGATATATTTCAAGTTCTCTTATATAATTAATGCATATTGGATTTTGATTATAGGATATGTCACATGGTTTTCATCCTTTAACGAGGATATAATTTAAATGAGAGAGGATGTGGGAAAGATCAGGGAGAGTGAAGCAATGAAAATTATTTAAATATTTAATTTTCTTAATCACTTATTTCTTTCAATTTTTCATTTCTTTTTATTTTAATGATCAAATGACATATTTAGTTATTTATCTTTTTATTTATTTTGGTCCTTTATCTTTTCAAAATGATTCTAAATGATCATTTCGTTAGTTTAAAGATAACGCTGTTAATTAGTATTTATATATTGATGACTTTTAGCCGTCACAAAATGTATTTTTCTTATATCTTCCTTTTTCCTTGCCATCCTTTTCTCCCTCTAGTGATTTTGGTCACCATGGTGGAAAACGCACCCAATGGTCACTACACCCAAAGCATTCGCGATAATCATGGGGTTGGTTTTTGAAGAAGATAATGGTGCAGGAGGTTGGGCAAAGATAGAGAAGTTGTTGAAAGAGATTGTGTTAGAATTAATGTTAGGGAGGTAAGGGTAACAGAGGGTGGGGATCAGGAGCGGGGGTGGGTGGTTAGTAATTTGAGGTAACAGAGGATGACAAATCCATTATAGGCACAAACATGGTGGTTTTGTTTGCTGAATGGGAGGCTATGTTGAGATGCAGTCGTGCACATGTGAACTCATCAACTTCTAAACCACATTGCGGAAGTCATTCTTGTTGATATTGTACACTAGCAGTTGATGCTTTTGGGTGTGTTTACCACTGTGGTGTATTTAGGTGCGGTGACCATGTTGGGTGTGTTTGCCATCGTAGTGGCCAAAACCACCATAAGGAGAATAAGGGTGATGAGGACATTGAAGCTCAAGGACTGATACAAGGACTAGGAAGACCTATGACTAGAGCTAAAGCCAGAAAGGCAGAGGAAACCTAACAGTAAGTGGTAGCAACAATTTTTTAAGTTGAACATGTGGTGAAGGGCATTGAACAAAAATTATTTCAGTGCATGATTATTATTGAAGACCCATGAACTAGAGAGTGTTGTTGTTGACTTTTTTCTTTTTAGAATTAAATAAAATTGTATTTTTTATTTTCATTTTTCTTTTATTTATTGTAGTGATTGATAGCCTTAGTGCCTTTTTGTGTGCATCACTAGGAATTAAAGCCCTGCCTTTATAATTTTAGTTAATTTTGTATTTAGAGTAATTAAAGGCTCATAATTGCATTTAATGGTGCATTTAGAATAATTAAAGGTTGACTGCCTATACGTACACAAAATTGCAATGGAATAAGGGACTTGAATTTTCAGACAAAATATTTGTGTATTGTGAGAGTATTCTCTAGGTTTAAGGTTGAACTCGTTCGGACTTATCAGGAGTCGCCCATCACCCTTTTAGCATGTTCCTTTGGCTTATTTTCCATTGCTAGAAGTGGTGTAGTGTCCATGATTGTCAATTTTTCGGCGATTCTCACACTATGACAATGCACGCGATAACACTTTACTCAATATTTTTGTGGGATCAATGATTAACCCCACAAACCAACACAAGATTTTTTAATGTGTTTTGTCCTCATTCACATACTTTATGAGAAACTTCTGAGAAGGTCACCCATCTTATAAATATTTGAAGTCAAACACGCTTAACTGTGAATTTCTTAAGTGATGAGTTACCAAAAAGTATATGCATCTAGTTGATATAGGTAGTACCAATTAATTATTTTAAGACATCCTTAGTTGTACAGTCTCATATCTTCATAGTCCCTGAATTCTTATTTTTTCGATGTGATTCTTTCTTTAGGGTGTTACAAGTGGGGCCTTGCATCTGTCATCAAGTGATCAATAACGAGAATAGTATGAAAATGGAGGAGGAAAAAGAAGATATGAGAAAAAAATATTTTTTGATGATTAAAATATATAAATATTTGAGTACTATTAATAGTGTTAATTTTAAGCTGACAAAAAGGATAATTTTGAATTATTTTAAAAAGATAAATTATCAAAATAATTTTTTAAAAGATAAAGAACTAAAATAAGTAAAAAGATCAAATAAATCATTTGGCCTATTTTAATTGTGTTTTAATAATTATTTAAAAGATTATCAATATTGAAAAATAATTATATATTATAATTTAAATTATTTATTATAAAATTTAATTATAATGTGATTTATATATTTATTATTAAAACATATTTATATATTATAAAATTTCAATTGTATAAAATTAAACATTAAATATTAAACATATATCTCTAACTAAAATCCTAGTTTTGAATAAATGAAGCAGAGAACGTGATGCGAGGTGTCCCCAAGCGAAAGGGCCAGTTTTATTGGCCAAACAATCCTTTCTGAACCTACGATTGGTCCACGTCACCACGTATGACATTCTCGTACTTTTGAGCACTATAAATGGCGAAGTCCCCGTCCTAAACTCAATAGAACTGCAATTCGTCCATTGAGAAAGGAAAAAAAAAAGGTGACATCATAATGGCTCGCTCGTTTTCACGCGGGTCTCTGCTTCCTCTCGCCATCGTTTCCTTAGGTAACAATCAGATCTCATCACTTTTCTCTTTCAATTTCAAATGTACGTAGTAACCAGATCCATCTCACTGTGATTCATTTTAACCTTGTTTAGATCCCCTATTTTCATGGATCTGATGAGATCCTAACCCTACTTGCTTAACATTCTCATCACCGCACTCGATTTAGTGCCACTGAGTATTATCATCATGCGTCTCTCGCTCCTCTCTACATCTTAGAAATGCCTCAACAATGATTAGTCGCTGTTTTTCATTTGCGTCATTATTGTATCCATAATTTCTCTCATTTCACAAAAACAACGCATGCTGCATAAACCTTTTTTTCTTCGTTAGAGTAGTCGTGTTGCGTGTCTTGTGCAACAATAAATTTATTACGTGCTTAATTGCTTATTAATTTAGTTTCTCGTATTATAATATTCCTCATCCTTGGTCACACTTATTAGATTACATGATGCATGGTTTGATACCTAAAACATTTTTTTTCTTTCTTTTATGTCAATCTTTGTCACGCCTCCAAATAATTGATTTCTTCCTTTTAAAATAAGATTGCCTCCTCCACTAAAGCGAGTAAGAGTAAATAAGTAATATACTTGATGAGAAAATCAATTTACTGATATTTCATCACATTCATAATTCGATGTTGTGCATGTATACTTGATTATCAATCATTTATATTGTCATGAATGAATGAGATTACCTACTTTACGTGAGTCAGTTTGTCATCAATTTAACTAGTTTGAGTTTACATTGTAATTAACGTTGAGAGAGTTCATCGCAGGATGTCTATTTGCGATTTCCATTGCAAAGGAGGAAGCCACCAAGTTGGGGACGGTCATTGGGATTGATCTTGGAACAACCTATTCATGTGTTGGTGTTTACAAGAACGGCCATGTTGAAATCATAGCCAATGATCAAGGTAACCGTATCACCCCATCGTGGGTTGCTTTCACCGACAGTGAGAGACTCATTGGGGAGGCCGCCAAGAATCTCGCTGCTGTCAACCCAGAAAGGACCATCTTTGATGTCAAGAGACTTATTGGAAGAAAGTAAGACTTACTCAAGTTGTTGATTTTTGACAATTTGATTTGATGGGATCAATGGTGACTGACATGTATCCTTTTGCAGGTTTGAAGATAAGGAAGTTCAAAGAGATATGAAGCTTGTTCCTTATAAGATTGTTAACAAGGAAGGAAAACCTTACATACAGGTGAAAATTAAGGATGGTGAGACCAAGGTGTTCAGCCCTGAGGAAATCAGTGCCATGATTCTGACTAAGATGAAGGAAACTGCCGAAGCATTCCTTGGGAAGAAAATTAATGATGCTGTGGTCACTGTCCCAGGTAACTGGAAGTCTGGAACAACTCATGACTTATTTCTCCTGCAATCTTGATTGTTTTCTTCCTGCTTTTGGTTTTATGCCAATTTCTCACATTTTCCTTTCAACTATACAGCTTACTTCAATGATGCTCAGAGGCAGGCCACCAAGGATGCTGGTGTCATTGCTGGTCTCAATGTTGCTAGAATTATTAATGAACCTACTGCTGCTGCCATTGCGTATGGATTGGACAAGAAAGGTGGCGAGAAGAACATTCTTGTTTTTGACCTTGGGGGCGGAACATTTGATGTCAGTATCTTGACAATTGATAATGGTGTTTTTGAGGTTCTTGCTACAAATGGAGATACTCATCTTGGAGGTGAGATTTTTTTTTTTTTTTTTTTTTGATGAGTCTTAATAAGAAGAACTTATTATGTAGAAAAAAATATTATTCTTTCCACAAAATTTTCCTCTGATGTTAATGCTTGCTATGTCTCCTTCGCCTTGCCAGGTGAGGACTTTGATCAGAGAATAATGGAGTACTTCATTAAGTTGATCAAGAAAAAGCATGGAAAGGATATTAGCAAGGACAGTAGAGCACTTGGCAAGCTGAGGAGAGAGGCTGAGCGTGCAAAGCGAGCTCTCAGCAGCCAGCACCAGGTCCGTGTGGAAATTGAATCACTTTTTGATGGTGTTGATTTTTCTGAGCCACTCACCCGAGCTCGGTTTGAGGAGTTGAACAATGACTTGTTCCGGAAGACCATGGGACCAGTGAAGAAGGCTATGGAAGATGCTGGATTACAGAAGAGTCAAATTGACGAGATTGTTCTTGTTGGTGGAAGCACAAGGATTCCAAAGGTACAACAACTTTTGAAGGACTACTTTGATGGAAAGGAGCCAAACAAGGGTGTCAACCCTGATGAAGCAGTTGCCTATGGTGCTGCAGTGCAAGGAAGCATTTTGAGTGGAGAGGGTGGTGAAGAAACCAAAGGTACTACAGTCTGTAATCTAAGTTCTCATTACTTATCCAGAAATCCTAGATATTATTTATGCAAGTAGATTACGGCGCATTACACTTTCTCATTGTTGTGTGGCTCTCTGGATCCAGATATCCTTCTCTTGGATGTGGCTCCCCTCACCCTTGGAATTGAAACTGTTGGTGGGGTGATGACAAAGTTGATTCCCAGAAACACTGTTATCCCAACCAAGAAATCTCAGGTGTTCACCACCTACCAGGATCAGCAGACTACCGTCTCCATTCAGGTATGGCTCATTATCTGACTGCATAAAAGTGCACGATGCTTGTTTTTCTTCTAAATCCAAAATGCATGACTGTGTAGTGGACTTTAATAATTTGATGCTTTTTCTCAATACATAGGTTTTCGAAGGTGAGAGGAGTCTCACAAAGGATTGCCGTCTGCTTGGGAAATTTGAACTGTCTGGAATTCCTCCAGCTCCAAGGTTTGTTACCTGCTTTGATGATGCAGTGTCCTCTCCCAATATTGCTCAATTTAATGTTTGTAATTCATTGGTATTTTATTTGGTAATTGAACAGGGGTACCCCTCAAATTGAAGTGACCTTCGAAGTTGATGCCAACGGCATTCTAAATGTGAAGGCAGAAGACAAGGGCACGGGTAAATCAGAAAAGATCACCATTACAAACGAAAAGGGACGTCTTAGCCAGGAAGAAATCGAGAGAATGGTTCGTGAAGCAGAGGAGTTTGCCGAGGAAGACAAGAAGGTGAAGGAGAGGATTGATGCTCGCAACAGTCTTGAAACCTATGTCTACAACATGAAAAACCAGATCAGTGACAAGGACAAGCTCGCTGACAAGTTGGAGTCTGATGAAAAAGAGAAAATTGAGACTGCAGTGAAAGAAGCATTGGAATGGCTGGATGACAACCAGAGTGTGGAGAAAGAAGAATATGAGGAGAAGCTCAAAGAGGTGGAAGCTGTTTGCAACCCAATCATCAGTGCTGTCTACCAGAGATCAGGTGGAGCCCCAGGTGGTGGTGCATCAGGCGAGGACGATGATGATTCTCATGACGAGCTCTAAAGATGTTCTTGCGTAGCAATGAATGATTAGCAGTAGTGTAGGTTAAGCGGAGTCTTAAATTTTTTATAACGGGTGGAAGTTGAGAAAAGCTTCCCCAGCTCTTGTATTTTTGGTGCCGAAAATACTTTAAAAGATAAATGCTTGAATTTGTTTTAGGTTGGCTAGTTTTACCACCCACCTTGCTTCTTCGGTTTTCCGAGATTCGTTTTATTTTCATGCTGTATGTTCCTGCGTGCTTTTGGCTTGTGACTTTCCCCTTAGGACTAGGGAAGACGGTTGGACTCGGAACTACAGGCGTCTACGTATATATGCATCAGTGTCTGTTACGTACATTAAGCTTAAAATGGTGATTTAAAATTTAAATAAAAGGTTAGACAAATAATCAAATGAATCTCTAGAAAAGTTTATTTAAGACTGTATATGAGACCATGAGAAAAATGAAAGAAAAGAAAGAAGAAAAATAATTTTTAGAAAAATTCCCTTAGAACGAAAATGGATTTAATAATTTTGAAGAAGGAAAGTCACGATAGTTTTTTCTTATTTTTTATTCAATTGTCTTGAGACTTATTTAAGTTGTTGGTCACTTGTATAAAAATAAAGAAAAGTCACTGTGACTTTCTCTCTTTATATCTTAAGACAATTTTTTCTTTTTGTGTCTCTTTTAAGATTGTCTTTATCTCTTTATGTCTCTTTTAAGATAATTTTGTTTTTTTTTTTTTGTCTTTTTTAAATACAACCGTGATTTGGAAAGGAAAGTGAAAGAAAATAATGATTTAATTTTAAAACAAAGGTAAATAAACGATCTAACAACTGAAGTTTGAAGTAAGAAAATAAGAATTGGAGTTTGATATAATTATTATTGTTTTTAAAAATTGGTTATATAATAAGTTATGAATGCATAACCTTTTTTTTAAGGGAAACAAGACTACATCATTTCATTGGTAACATGAGAAACAATACAAGAGGAAATATGATCAAATCATGAGGGCTAGTATATAATCTTGAGGCCCTTACAAGATTATGAGGCACATAGTGGCGGGGAAGGTTAGGTTTTGAAATCATTATTTCAACGTTGAGTATGACAACCTCTATTTAATGTGTAAGTGTTGTGGTCTATGTGGACATATTGCTGGAAACAACCTGGAAAAAAAACGTAGCGTTGCCAGAAAACTCTTCTAGTGATGGCGGAAGGAGAATTGAACGCAGAGGAGTTGCCCAACATGCAATCCTTAGATCCATGCATGTCAATCACTTGAATTAGGGCCATAATGATATGTACGAGGATTGATTGGTGATGACAAAAAAGGATAAAGATCAAGAGAATCTAGCCAAAGCAAGACACAGGGCATGAAAATATGTTCCAAACATTGGATATCCATAATAAGAAGAAGGATTTAGTGGATAATGACATAATGTTGCAACAAATATTTAATGTTGGCAACTTAGAAGTTCAAAACAAGTTTTCCAAAGGAAAAATAACGAATTCAAAGTGACCCAAAAAGGGTAATTAGGGCTATATCACCTGGCGTGCAAATCTTGATTAAGAAATAAGCAAAATTTTTTAATTCGCACCCAAGAATTATCCAACTCTTTTCTCACAATGTACATTACTTAAATGTTTGAGCTTGTATTTTGCACTCCACCATCAAAAAAATAAAATTTTAACATATGTTTGCAAAAGATTTGAAAATTTTCCAATCACAAATTTCTTTAAGTGTGGTATTTTATTAATTGTAATGGGACTAAGGTTAAGGTGGATGAAAAAGTCATTTAGGCTTTTATTTTTTATTTTCACAAGTTTTCTCCTTTGAAAGTAATTTTGTTTGAGATACAACCAAACATTAAATGTGAACACTTTTTTCAGTAGAGATTTAGACATTAATTTAACACATTGTGAAAGATTAGTTCTTTCCGCTAGACCAATCCTAATTGGTAAAATCATTTAAGCTTTGTTGATTGAAAAATGAATTCATAAATTAAACTTATCCAAAAAATATCCTTAAAAGATTTTCAATTGACATATAAATCCATAACACCTTACCTAAACATGACAAAGTGTTTTCTTTTGATAATTTTCGTTTTTCTTTCTTTTTATTTTCAAATTTATAGTTTTTATTTTGATCTTTCCTTACCCAATTTCAATTTTCAATTCCCATTTTTCAATTGAACAATCTTCAATAGTTCAATAGCTTGTTATACCCTCACTTTAAACTTAAAATTTTTACTTGCTCCCAAGCAAGTTTCAATAGGTAATCCCAAACTTAAGCTTATAGCTTAAGGGCTCACGTTTCAATTTTAAATTTCTTATAAATTCAAATAAGAATATATATATATATATATATACTAGTCACAATTATCTTAATTAATTCAAATCATAATTATTTTAATTAATATAATCATGTTATACTAATTAAATAAATACAAAATTTGAACTATATTTCAAAAGAAAAAAATGAATAAGATATCAATATTACTTACGGGGCAAGTGTGCATCAATTTGTGAAAAGTTAAGGTGGTGTCATTTTTATTTTAATTAATAATTAATATCCTTTTTCCAAAATATTATATTTATTTTGAATTAGTTTTATATTTTAAAAATCGTGAAGCAAATCGAAGTTTAACGATTTCGTAATTATTAATAAAATACTGAGTAAAAATAAAACAATGGGGCACGGGCCTATGAAGGGCCCCAATAGCATCCGGAGTCCAGACTACAGAATTGACCAAGAATAGTAAAAAACAAAAAGATGAATTAAATGGATTATTTACACAACACAACTGGCGGTGACAGAGTACCATTAGTAAACGTCACAAAAAACAGTACAATTAGTAAACGTCACCAAAAAATAAGGTACATTTAGTAAATCCAGAAAAAAAAAAAAATAGGGGCAACAGGGTAATTTCATAAACTCTCTCTCCCTCCCTTGTTTATTCCTCCCAAAACAGAAAAGACTGTTTCGTTGGAAGAAAGAAAGGACGAAATTGAGTTTAAGATCTGATTGGGCGGCGACGATGGAGAACAACGACAGTATCATATCGCGGGAGAAGATCGACCAGGCGGCCGTGTGGCTCGGCTCCGCCGTCTCTTCCGCTTTCTTTTCCTCTTTGGAACGCTTTTCCTGCGTCAACGTCGCCACCTCTGACCCCGACAACGACGAAGACGACGACGATTATTACTCAACCACCACCGCCACTCCCACCGCCCCATCCACCACCACCACCACCACCACCACCACTAGCCCTCCCTCCATTCAGATCGACGGGAAAAAAACAAACGACGTCTCCAACCTCCCCGTTTGAGACAATATAACGACGACGTCGTTGCTGCGCTGTGTATAGACATTTTTCCTTTTCCTTCTTTCGTGTGTGTTATGTAAGGAATCCCGATTTTCATTTCTTCATACTTTTGAAGTCGTGAAAAAAAAGAAGATGTGATGCAGTTTTATTATGCCTGTCTACATATATAATTAACTAATTGCATGATTATATATTTCTATTAAATTGAATTGTTAATTTATTTTATTTGATCTTATCTCGCTGTTGTGTTATGTTATTGTCGCTATTTCAATTTGTTTGAGCTAGGGTAGATGCTTTTTTGATTTTGATTTGGGCAAGGCTTTGAATTAATTACATTGCAAATTTCGTATTGATCATGGATTTATTTTCTAATGTACAAGCGAAGCGTTTAGATCTTGTCCTGTCTCAGAATTCTATCTGCATTACAAGTTTTCTAGCTAGGCTTAGGTCCTGATTCATTTATTGCATTGTGGTGGTCCATTGTGGGTTGAGCCTCTTACATTGCAAAGAATAACTCGCAGAAATGTTATTACACTGCAGAATGCAGACAATGGTTTCAATTTTTTTTAAAATGTGATGAAACATGATTGATGTGTGGATTTGGATGTTCAGTTAAATATTTGGACTTGTTGGATGGGTAGGAAAAGATGTCTAAGGGATAAAAAAAGATAAAGATACATACACCATTGCTAGTTGCTTCCATATATCAAATAAATAGGTAAACACAAACACTCCGAGCAATCACCTTTAAGATAAGGTTTATTATAGCTGTTTTTACAGCAGGTATTGGAATGAATACGTGTATCCTCTGATGCTTATCTAATTAGCTGATCACAAGTCCTAGTTTCATTCATTTATCTCATCGGGTTTGTCAAATCACAGATGATTGCTTTAGTATGGTTCTTGTGGTTGTGGGGGAAAACACTTCAAGGATTTTTTTTTTCTTTCTATGTCATGGTTCTTGTAAAATTAAGAACTTATCATGACTACAATAGTTTGCTGGGATGGAAAACGAAATGAAAGCTGTTATGAAGATTTGTTTAACATTGAGGATTGTACAAGGGATTTTGTGTTATACCTCCAAATTCTGACATTCAATTTCTCAGACATAATAATTTTGGCCCAGCAAATTCAAATTTCTTTTTAGTTCATAAATATATCCTATTAACATTAGGAGAGGGATTTGGGTAGTCTGGATCAACATGTTTCTTTCGACCACTTCACACAAATTAAGAAATTTAGTTAGTAGTATTAAATTTGTTAACAATTTGTATTATATTTTTAAAATCTATCTTTAAAACTATTTAGATTTCATTATTTTAACCTCCTTTAAGTTTTAACGTAATTAATCGATGCATCTCCACTTAAGAGTATTTTTGTAAGCAAAACAAAAAATAATAATGTTTTAGACAATAGACAATTTGGAAGGGATCTATAAAATGGATCAAGACAAACTTCCCTTCTTATAAAAAGACCAAAAGTAGTATAAACTAATGACTTTTCAACTGCCATTTGGTTTTAGTCTGCAAAATTTATCAAATCTATAACAACATGGGGGTAGATTTAGTTTTAGAGTATGCTTGGAGGACAAGATTTTCTGCATAGTTAATTCTTGTTAAAATTGATACATTATGCTTGATCTAAACCTAGGAAAGGCTTAGTGGAGTGCCCTTTACTTTTGGTTATGAGGGAATAGGGATGCTGGATATGGGTAATAAATATCTCTAGTATCTATAATGTTGAGGTATAATGCCATATATTCTAAGCATAGAACATGCAATGTGAGAGTAGAGACTAATTTGAGCTTAAGCGCTGTCCTTTTCTTTTTTGGTTACATCTTTCTCTCTCCTCTTCCCTGCTTGACTCTTTAAAAGTGCTTGTGGGTGGGTGAATCACTCTGTATAGCTCCTGTGGTATATGTATATGTATTGTTTCTGTAGTTGGAAATCATAACTAACAGAAAGAAAAGAAGAATACTAGGAGAAAAAACTTTCTTGATATGTTGCTTTTGTTCATCATGCAGTGCTTCTCTTTTTGGCAGACAATCCGGACCTACTGGTTCTTTGCCCAGAACCGCTGCAGTGTTATGACCAATTTATTTTCCTTAGAATAATATAATAAATACAGTATGAACAGTAGTGCTCTTGTGAGTGTTTTTACCGGTTTTACTGATCTCCATTCTCCTTCCAACATAGAAGTATGACTATGCATCGTCGAATTATGTAAAGCTTTGCTCTCTTCTCCTTCAAAATTCTACTCTTTGGTGGCTGAAATTTGACTTACTTTTCTGTGGGTGTGGATTTGTCCATGATCTGGTTTCTCTTTCCAAACTATCCCTGTTAGAATTCTTCTCCTGCGTCAAGAGTTTAAGGAATTTCTCTGGGTAGAAGTCTATCTGTTCGTAGGAGTTACTGAAATTATGTTTGAGTTTGAAGTCAATAAAAGTGGTGAAAGTAAAGGCAAATAATTATTAGTAATTGGAGTTGGCTTTCTGCGGTCACACATAGAGCTGATTTTGGTGCTTTAAGTCGTGGTCTTGGGCTTCTCTGGTCTAACGTTCGGAATCCCGGGACTGCTGTCTTCTCTGCTCTGCCTCTCCATTTACTGCCAAAAGACAAAGAAACTGCCCTGCCTCTTATTTTTATTGGATGAGTTGAAATGCTTAAGGTTGACTGACTGGGTTTCTCTTCATCATCATATTGTCTAGCTGAAAGATAAATACTATACAAGTAATGTGTGGACCTTTGCACTCGGTGAGATTCTTGCCTCTCAAAATGGTCATAGATCCTAGATACAAACACATTTAATCTTCAATAAAGATGATGGATAGTTTGCACAATGTCATGTGGTGATGCAAAAGTATTTCATATTTATAATTTTAAGGGATTAAATGTTTTTTTACGAGAAAAGTATCTCCAGCATTTCTTTAGGGACTATTTGTTTTTTTGGTGATTAGTGATTTTATTTTAGGAACTTATTTAAGTATTTATCTTAATATTTATTTTGAGTCAGTATAAAAATCAATATTTTCGAAAATTTCAAATATTAGAAAAAAATTATGTTTTCACGGTAACTAAAAAAAATTGATAACTATATTTAATTGTATTAATCGCAATTCAAAATTATTTTTTTAAACTTATTCTTCATTGAAATTTGATATAAAAAATAAAAGAGTCATTAGAATTAAAATCTCAATTAAATAAAATGTATTTTAAAAAATAGTATTAAATAAGGTAAAATTAATTAATTTTTTATATTTTATATAAAAAAATGTTTATTATTTTCTATATTTGACGCTATGAGAGTAATTAATAATGAACTTGTAGATAAGTTTTATTTTTACCTTGTCATCCTCCCGCTTTCTCTCTTTTGCTTTCTTACTTATGCACATAAGACCAATTTGTGCAACCAATAAAGTGGAAAATAAATAAGAAGTAACAGATCAGCTGAACCGTGAACGTATAAAAAAGATCCCGTCAATTGCACCCTTTTCCGCTCCAATACATTCTGCCATTGCATTTTTATATTATCTCTGTTAGCCAATTACATACACTTGAATAGTTTTTTCGGTTATGCATCCGTCACATTAGAAGTTAGCCCTTAAAATTAAAGCGAAAACCATCGCATGAAATAGATATGCGAAAACCAAACAATTTGAACAGTTTTTTCCTATCGTACGTGAGCATCTTAATTCATCAGACCTGTGCTTTGTATATTTAAAGTTCGTTCAAAATATTGACCAACACTAGTAGTAATTTGGTGTTCTTCGCTGTTAGGATGCATCTGATTAAAAAATGGATCTGGATTACTATTAACGAATGGAAGTTGAAGACAGTCAAGCTCACACCAAAGTCCATATTCCATTTCCATACCATAGGATAGCGTGCTTGGAATCTCATTTGCAACTAACGTACGTGCATCTCATATTTTTCAGGTTAATGCAAAGAAAGACGTAGAAACTATTAAGAATAGTTTTGTCATTGCTATATAACATGTTTGGTTCGCCATTGGTAAAAGAAAAAGTATGGTATCTAACGTGAAAAATTGAAACAAAGAAAAGTGACTATACATCAAATGAAAAAAGTGACCTGCATGATTTTAGGGCTTCACAACAGAGATCCAAACAGGCTAGTAGTTTTTCTACATCCTAAGCGTGTTACCAGACACGTATCAGATAAGCCACTATTCTATGATGACAATTTTATTGTGTGACAGTGCTTGTAATATTGGTTGCAGTACAGAATTGCTAAGAAGCAATGTTTCAGTCTCAGAGTGCATATGTAATGAATTATGTCAGAGTGTTGTTGTTTATTTTAATGAACATTGATTTTTTTTTTCTCGATTCCTTTATTTTACCCTCACATCTGCGAAAAAGAGAAAATATAGTGAGGATTATGTAATTTTTTTTTTGTCTTTTTATTGTCTTCCATGTGACAGTAATTATTGTTTTGGCTCCTTTTGTGATTCAACACAAGAATAATTTAATCAATGAAATATACAATATTAATGTTTGTTTGATGCCTAATTTGTTTTTCCACCACCAATGTTAGTTTTTTTTAGAATGTTAGTTGTTTAGTGCCTAAATTGAATATAAATTAGAACTTGAACTTGAAAATTAATTCTAATTTTTATGTTAAGTTTTTTTTATTATAAAAAAATAGTATTGCTAATCTTTGAAATGATTGAGTAAATCTTCATTTTAATCCTTGAAAATTGAGATTATATGTGTAAGCTTTTGTTTTTATATCAATAAAACTAGACACTTCGACCTTAGGAGCTTTTCTGAAAGTGGTATTAGAACTTTACGTAGCTTTCATGTGTAATTCCTCTATGAAACTATGTAATATGATCCAATAGATTACTATGTCATATGGTCAAAAATCGGATTATAATATGTTCTTAGATATAATATAACTATGTAAGAACGTAATAAAAATTGAATCATCAAATCTAATCTAAACTACATTTTATCATTAGGATTACATTGATTATTTTCTTAAAGAAAATAATTCAAATCGAATCAAACCCCATATTATGTTAATCTTTGGATTGAACGACTTTTTCTGACTCAAAATTCATTCGTGAACACCACAAACAAGCTTACTAAATGAGGAATAAGACCAACAACTTTTCATGATGTTCAATAATTTTAAGTGAATATAAAAAAAATATGTTATTATAAAATATGTGTTACTATCATCACCTCATAGGCATCGAATAAAATTTTTGTATTAAAAAAGAGCAATGGTTATTTATCCAAAGATGCTCTGTGTTGGATGTAAAGAAATGATATTTGTATTGAAGCAATAATAATAGGCTGGACATGAGCACGAAAAGTTAACCAATGGCAACAGAGATGGGGTAGAAACTAGAAAGTAGAAAGTATCCCAAGCAAAAGTCAAGGTTGGCCCCTTGCGTCAATCGCCGGGGCTTAGAAATCGCTGTCAATTACTGGTTTGTTTTCTTCTTCTTCTTCTTCTTCATCATGTTATGTGTTTGATTAATTACCAAAATAAAAAACTTTCCAAACAATGGCGGAGTACGCTCAAAATTACAAAGTGCACATCCTCACATGGCTCTCACTAACACTACTGACTGTAACAGCATCAGCATCACACTGTGTAATGGCCGTGACGCCCTCAACCCCTCTTCTCTCCTTCCTCGAACGCCTCCAAGAAACAGCCTTCGAAACCTTCGCCCATTCCAACTTCGATCCCAAAACCTACGTGGACATGCCTCTCAAGTCCACCCTCACGGTTACCGAGGACGCGTTCCAGAAGCTTCCGAGGAACGCCAACGGCTCCGTGCCGGTTGAGGATTTGAAGCGTTTCATAGAAGCCTACTTTGAAGGTGCAGGGGACGATCTGGTGTACCGGGACCCACAGGATTTCGTTCCCGAGCCGGAGGGTTTCTTGCCCAAGGTGAACCACCCTCAGGTTAGGGCCTGGGCCTTGCAGGTCCATTCGCTTTGGAAAAACTTGACCCGGAAAATATCCGGTGCGGTCAAGGCACACCCAGACTTACATACGCTGCTCCCTCTCCCTGGTTCGGTTGTCATTCCCGGGGCGCGTTTTCGTGAGGTTTATTACTGGGATTCCTATTGGGTTATTAGGTGGGCTTCACTTTGTCTTTGGTTCTGCACTTTGTTATTATTGCTACTTGCCCTGGCACTGCTTACCTGCTTTTCTTTTTGGGCTTCAGGGGCCTGCTGGCGAGTAAAATGCATGACACAGCTAAGGGTATTGTGATCAATCTCATTTCCTTGATAGAAAAATATGGCTTTGTTCTTAATGGGGCTAGAGCTTACTACACTAACAGGAGGTACTCCGCTTTTCCACATTCACTCCTGTTGTGCCTGTTTATGCTATGCCATTTGCCAAAGCATTCATTTTTATGTCAGAATAATAATACCTCTAACTTATATATAAGCAAAAAAAAGTGGTTTTTGTATATTGGACTTAAATATAAGCAAATCTAACTAATTCTATTTCTATCTTTAATGACTCCTTTTTATTCACGATAACAAGTTCCAAATGAAAGGTATTTTTAGAAATAACCTTACTTTTTATTAAAGATTACAAAAATTAAATGATGTTAACTAACTTTTCTTAATTAGTATGAAATTAATTATTTTTACTTATAATATGAGTCCTCAGGGAGTAGTGTACTAGTAATATGTAACTTTTGTCCTATAATAAATAAGTATTGCATGACTTTGGTGTCTTTGTGTGCTTATGATTTAGTTGCATGTACTTTCATACAACGTTATTAATGCCATTTATTGAATTAGTCTTGACGAATATCACTTTTTTTTTCTGGTTTTATAATTTACTAATTTTTTGATTTTAAAACAACTTAACGAATAGCTTGATTTCACTCTCGTCATCTTACCTTTGATATCATGCCATTCTCATTCATATCAGCACTCTGTTCCTTGTGAAATAAAACTATAAAAAATAATTATTGTTTCTTATAGACTGAAATGGTGACTATAAGCTTTACTATGATTTTATAGCCAGCCTCCCCTTTTAAGCGCTATGATTTATGAGATATACAATAGCACGGGTGACGTGGAATTAGTTAAAAGATCTCTACCTGCCTTACTGAAAGAGTATGAATTTTGGAATTCAGGTATTGCACTACTACAACTTTAGGCCTCAATCACTTTATTAACTGTGGTTGGATGATATTTGTATATGTATTTTCTAGTTTGCCTAAGTGGCCAAGTCTAATGGTTTGCCATTTATTTTATCTTGTAGATATACATAAACTGACCATTTTGGATGCTCAAGGTTGCACTCATACCTTAAATCGTTATTATGCAAAGTGGAACAAACCCAGGCCGGAATCGTCAATAATGGTGTGTGTGGTTTGTTAACAACTGGGGTATTCATGAAATGGCACTTAAACAGTTAAATTATAACTTTGGGTAATTTATCTTGCAATAGGACAAGGCATCTGCTTCCAACTTCTCCAGTGTTTCAGAAAAACAGCAGTTTTACCGTGAACTGGCATCGGCTGCTGAATCAGGATGGGATTTCAGCACCAGATGGATGAGGTAATATTTTGTATATGCTAACATTTTCGAACTCCTAAAAAGAGAGAAAAAACCATAAAAGTTACGCATGGAGATGCTGTTGTGCAACTCAGTGTTTATAAGGCTCCCAAGCCTAAGGCTAAGTACTTTCAATCAAATGCTCGCCTTTCTCAAGTTTGATTCCAACACTTTGCCTTCTTTAAGAGTCGACAATACTTACAGTTCAATGAAATCATATCTCTTCTGATGCAGAAATCCACCTAATTTCACAACATTGGCCACAACTTCTGTAATACCTGTTGATTTGAATGCATTTCTACTTGGGGTATGTCTTAGACCAATGAATGAAAGAAGAACTGAAATCAGTGTCTATAACCTTATAAATTTTGTGATGCCCATTGGTTCAGATGGAACTTAATATTGCCTTATTTGCAAAAGTTACTGGAGATAATAGCACTGCTGAACGGTTCCTGGAAAATTCCGATCTTAGAAAGAAGGCAATGAACTCTATTTTCTGGAATGCAAACAAGAAACAGTGGCTTGATTACTGGCTCAGCAGTACATGTGAGGTATTTCCTGGAGCCCTCTGTTTTAATCTACCATAAGATGAGCTGTCTTAGCCTTCTGTACTTCTTATGACTGTCTATTTGATACTTTTAGGAGGTTCATGTTTGGAAAAAGGAGCATCAGAATCAAAATGTATTTGCTTCCAATTTTGTTCCTTTGTGGATGAAGCCATTTTACTCAGGTATGCTTTTTTTTTTTTTTTGATCGGCACTCAGGTATGCTTGATATGTTATCACATCAACTTTAGTTGCGACTAGCAAGTGAATTTAAGTACACAAGTGGTTGTTGCAAATTGTGGTATCAGTTTAGTATTGAGTTCAATCCTTGTTGTTGCTAATCAGCAAGCTTGAACTTTATTTACTGGAGGTTGACTTGAATACACACATTCATGCATAGAGAATCAGGAACTTAAGATCAATTTCCTAAGTGTAAACAATTACACCATCCATACTTTGGACTGCGATTTTGTCAGTTTGATTGTTCAATTATAGGTTAACTAGTTGCCTTATTGATCTTGCATGCCAAGTTTTAAAGTAACTGTAGATTATTAAGTACTTAAGTTGAATTGTTGGTCGTTAAAGATACGGATAGATTGCTAAACTAGTTTAGACTAGCATGTGATTCTATCTTTTTTATGAAAAATGATCTAAAAAGCTGTTAAGCAGCGTAACATTAGTTTATTTTATTGGTGTCATATATTACACAGAGGATGCTTTAAAAAATATCTTCTTCTAAAATTGTTTTTGATTGGATATCAAACGAGCACCACCAACCAATAACTAAAATTGTTTACCTTTATCTCTGAAAAAAATCCTCCTGCATTTTAAGTTGATTATTGATGTTTTATTTTTATCAAGATACTTCACTTGTGAGTAGTGTTGTTGAAAGTCTCAAAACTTCTGGCCTTCTCCGTGATGCTGGAGTTGCAACTTCTTTGACTGATTCAGGGCAACAGTGGTAAGTAATAAGCAAGGTGAGGGAGGGAAAGATAGGTAAAATATTACACTTAATCAGCCTTTGTTAATGACCCTTAAATACTTTCAATAGGGACTTTCCAAATGGGTGGGCACCGCTTCAACACATGCTAGTGGAAGGACTGCTAAAATCAGGATTGAAAGAAGCAAGGTTATTGGCTGAGGAAATTGCCATCAGATGGGTCACAACCAATTATATTGTTTATAAGAAAACGGGTGTAATGCA
>PYAF01002420.1:178057-208893 GCA_007407185.1 Glycine tomentella | reverse complement strand
ATATCATATCTTCTCATCCCACACCCTTTCCTTTCCTTTTTAATTTCTCTATATTGTACAAACTTTTGAATATCAAAATTGTATAAGTACAAATTTCTCATTTTTAAAAAAAATATATATTTAGGTGTAATTTTTTAATATTGATTTAAATACTTGTTTACTATATCTCCTAATCATATATTTATTCACCTTTTAAAGCATTTATATATATACATTATTAAAATCATTTGCTTTGTATAAATTATCATCTAATCATGTAGGTTCCAAGCTAGAAATGATTTGATGATGTTATAAAGAGACTCGGCAATCATAATAGATTAAAATAAATTGTTAAATAATGTAATAAACATATAACCGGTTTATTTCTCAGGAAAAAAAAAAAAACGGTTGACATTATGACAAGGAGATAGATTAAGACTTAAGATGATGAACTAGAATCCTTGCAAAGTCATTAATTTTTAAGGTTCGTTTTTTATATTTCATAATAATAATAATAATAATTTGGAAGGCTGGTTAAGTTAGAAGGTGGATCCGTGCCATGGCGATAACTTTCTAAGGAAACAAATAAAAATCGTGAAAAGAAAGGTTGTGTAGGAAGGTTTTGGGAAATTCTGAACAAAATTGGCATGGGAAATAATTTTGGTGGGTGAGTGATCTTCGTCACTTTATTAAGTTATTATTTTATAACTTTTCAGTTTATTATTAGTTTTCGTGTCACTTTATAACTTATTATTTTTTCTTTTTACCAATAATCCTTTTTTCGGTGGCCTTTTACCTATAATACTTTAATAAATGTCTTATTTATTGTTTCATTTTATATTACACTATTTATTCAAATAAAATTTATCATTTAATATCACATTATTTTTTAATTATTACAATTTTTTTTAATTTCTGTAACAAAATATTTGATATTTAAACAAAATTATAACAGTTATGAAATAAAAAATATATAAGGATTCAAAATCAATTAAAAATTGTAAAACTATAATCACCTAAAACTGTATTTTTCTTTGTAAAAATAAAAAATAGATAAAAAATGATCAATATCTCCTTTACTACATTTATTAACTTTTTTAACAACCAGTTTTTGCCAAACATAGTAAAAATGTGGCTTAGTACTCTACCACTCTTCAATTTTCATACTCAAATTAGTATACAAAGAATATAAATGCTTATTTATTTTCATGCACAGTATAATCTTCATCTTCATTTTTTCCTCCTCTTGCTATATGTTTAGAAAGAAATGAATGGAAGAGGGAGAGAAAGAGATATGTTTAGAAATTTACTTCATTGGTTAAAGAATTTGGAGGGAAGAAGTGTATAAATAAGGGATTAAAACTTTACCCTTTCTATTTTTGTCTCTCGTCTAATATTAGGAAGATTTGTAGGTAAGAGAAAATGATTTATAATTTTGAAACTATAGAAATATTTATCATTAAATTTATTTATCTCTTATCTCCTCCATTATTATTTATAATTCGAAATGTTTTCCGAAAAAGATGATTAGGATTTCTGTGTAATCACTTCTATGTTTTGGTTCCTTTATTTCGCAGATGTTTCTCTCCTCTCTTAAGGTGTGAATTAAATGACTCAAACAAGATTAACTGGAAGAAAAAAAAAAACTAACTGTCTTTTTTTACAACCGTTGGCTTGTGAATCAGATTAGGCCGAATCGAGTATAACTTACTTTTAACCCACTTCAACATATCCACTCTTTGTTCCTCTTTTGTTATATTAAATCAGACTAAATAAAAAAAATAAAAAGGTCTCTTTATAGTTCCTCTTTTCCATTAAAAGTCCTCACCTTCTTTCCATGAGCTTGTGAATATATATATATATATATATATATATATATATATATATATATATATATATTATGAATACTTGTGGAACGCTTGTATCCACGTGGGTGGTTATGTTCAAATTGGCATTATATCCAATGACAGCACGAATTAAGATCGCGTTATCCACATGATAGCACCAATACGTTCGGTTCTATCAAGCTCTCCTTGGCCCAATGTTAGATATTTATTCATGCAATGTTTTGTGTATTTAAATCATTAGTATGGACAATTAATTAACTACTGTGATTAACTAAAACTGTGACTAACCAAGCATACAATAATTATCTTAATTTAAGATAAGCTAATAAAAGTCATATCAGTCAAAAGAAAAAATATTTACCTTCAAACAAATGACTTGACTATACTTGTTAAGAAATTTAAATTAAACTATTTTATGAGAAATGCGTTAAAAACTTGAGAAGCTTTACTTAATTTTATTATATATTATTTTTAAATTTTTAACAAATATCTTGAAACATTGTCTTTTTTTAGATATTAATCCTATCTTTTGTTGAGTTCAACGATGGAGATAAAAACTTAGGTTGTAGCTAGGGATAAAATAATATCATCATGTGGGAAAAGTAGGATGATGAAAATTAGTATGACGAGGAAAAAAATAACAATGAAACAATATATCTTTTATTATTTAAAAGAATATACACTAAAATATATTTTTAAATTTTTGGAGGATTTTAAAATATATATACATATATATTTCTTTAGTATTAATGAAAGATATAATCACTATGGGAGCCAAATTAATGACGGTGCATGAAAGCTATACATAGTTTCACCCACTTGATTATTGATCTTCTTTTGCTAATTCATGCCACTCCTTTTTATGTAGCTTGGATTTCAGTTGTGGATTAAAATTCATTCCTTTACAATAGTACTTGTATTGTTCCTTTTAGTGGTTTTGCACACTACTTTCTCCTTCGCATCGCATGATAATTAAAGTTTTGAGTTATTTCAGAGAAAAAATAAATAAATAGATAAAAGGGAATAAGAATTTTATAAAATTATCTATATCATCAATATTTTAAGAGATATAAGTGAAAAAATAATCAATGTTATATTAAAAAAATTAAAATAACAACTATTCTGATACAATTTTTTTCCCAGAAACTTGAGCATGAAAATTTAAAATACTTTTAAATAATTAATGTTATATTAAAAAAATTAAAATAACAACTATTCTGATACAATTTTTTTCTTCTTCTTAGATAACGATTATTATATTGAGGGGCATTTACCCAAAAAATAAAATAACATATAAAGATCAACATTTAAAAGTATTTCCACTTTTCATGCTCAAGTTTGTGGGATATTTTAACGGAGTAATAATGACATAAATAAAAAAATGTATTTGACCTATATACGACAATGATTTTTTTTTTTACCAAAATATACGACAATGTTATTTAATACAATAATAAATAATTAATATAAGCAATAATCTTCGATGGAATTATATATGGTTTATTAATTATAGAAATCTAGGAATTTAAATTCAAATATATAATTTGTTGATAAGAAATTAACTAAGAGCATCTTTAGTGGTAGATCTCAAATTGGGATCTTAGAGCACTTTTTGGTAGACCCCATAGTATCATGTAAGATTGAAGTCTCTCAAGATCCCTCCTATTTTGTTCTTTAATGGTAGATCTTATTTTGAGATTTTAGAGAGAGAGAAAGAGGAAAAAAAATTATTTTTTTTTGAATAATGTGCAGATCTTAAGGGTTCTTCTACAAGAACTCATTCTCCACGTTGGAGATCTCTCTACCTCCTTTATTGAAAGATTTAGTGAAGACCAGATCTTAAACACAAGATTCTTACTCAAGATCTTGCACTAAAGTTGCTCTAAGTGATTCATATTAAATTTGTTTTCTGATTTGTAATTCTTAAATTACAATTCAGTAAAAAGTATTTATTAAAAATAAAGAGTTATTCAAATTATATTTTTTAATAATTATCATAATTAGAGTCTTATTATTATTTTTAGATAACCATCATATTAGATTTTTTAACTTCTCGATTATAATTACTGTTAAATCCAAAATTATACTTTATACTCTCTCTCCCCATTTCTTTTGACGTTTTAACCTTTTATATTTTTTCAAAACAGTTGACGTTTTAGTTTAGAAGTCTAAATGTCTAATGAATGTTTTTGTCTCAATTATATCTTTCTTTTAAAGAAAATACATCCTTATTTAATACTCATTGGTAATGGTGCAAACATTAAAGACCAATATATTAAATAAGAACATTTTTAGTCTATACATATAATATAGTAATGTTTTAGTTCCATTAAATGTAGTTCCTAACACACTCAGGTACATGCCGCCCTTCCTTCGTATGAGTCCCACCGAAATTATCTAACATTAGAATTGAAAAATAAGTCAAGTAAATAATCTTATTTAGATTTATCTCACTTTGAGTTTTATATATACTAATTTGTTCTCAGTTCAATTTAATTTCACAAGCTGTTCAATTCAACTTGTAAATTCGAATGAAAATATTAAATGCATCAATGTTCAGAATATAAACATGAAATTCACGTCAAAATAAACAATAATAGTAGTAATAATAATAAAAAAAAAAAAAAACAGAAGCAAGGTAAGGTTGAGTAGTTGTTTTCGAAGGAACGTGTCTCACCTGCTCCTTACGTCCAACTAAACCTGCAGTAAGATAATTTACATACAAATCATCATAGTCATTCATTTATATATTTTATGCATTGAACAAATTGAATTATACTTGACTCGTTCAACTCCTTTAATCAAGGAACTTAATTTTCAACTCATGTTAAACTCATTTAACTCAAGAATCAAGTTTATCAAATTAATTCATGAATTGAGTTTCAAACTAACTTTGAGTCCTACTTTAGCACATGTGGTTTGTTCAGTTCTCTCATACTTCTTTATTCACCATCATCAGCTGCAAGCAAAGATCCCCTCGTAACGAAACAAATGTTTCCTACGTACATCTTTTCTACTTATACCTTATGGAAAGTAAAACGAGTGGCTTAAAACAGTGTCATCCATTACATTGCAGGCAATTGACATTTATCTACTTTATTTATGCAATGCAACTGACATTCATCTACTTTATTTATGCAACTTACATTTGTCTCCTCATTATCAACTACCGAGTGGAAACGACAATAACACAGGAATTTTAAGCACATATGCACACAGAAATGTTGACTACAAATGCTTGTGGTCAAAAGGGAAAAAGGGTGATAAGATCGTTCCTTACGTTTTTGTGTGACAGAAATTAGTGTTAGTGACAAAATACTATCCATATTATAACTATATAACCATTCATCCAGTCAGAGTCTTCTTTGAAGAATTTTTTAGTCTTCCAATACTCATCCAGTTGTAATAATGACATTTTGTCTTATATGGCGATTTTTTTAAAAAAAATTGTCAAATTAAAAAAAAGAGAAGTTTATCAATTTTAAAATAATAAATATAAGAGAGTAATTACTACAATTTGCTCCCTTTCAAGCAAAAAAGTACATGATTGGATAACCCTTCTCAATGTACTTTTGAACTCTCTGTATTTTTTATTCTGATTATTCAAACATGCACAAAGTCATTATGCACTTTCCCGCATTCAGATAGTGTAAACAAAAAAATTCTTGTATAAATTTAAATAGAATACAATCCTCTGTATATACACATGATCATGAATTACATTTCGCCCAGGACCATCAGCAAAACTGAAACTTACATTCCTTCAACCAACAGTCCTTAAAAATTAAAAGAATCATGTAATTGATATTGACTTAGTATAAAGAATATTATTGTGTGAGGGCAATCCCCAATCAGCTACTGAAGAGTTGCCCGGGCTGCTATACTATAATGCTCGAAAACAATGGAGCCTTGCATTGTAGCGAATTCCATTGTATCCAAGAACCCTCTAATGCTATGTGAGCATAGCAACTAACCTTATAATGCCCCAACAAATGAGCTTAAGCCTTTCAGCCACGAACGGGTAATCCATAATTCTGGTACACTCTTATGTATCCATCCCATCCTGCTGTCACAATTACTTGGCCCCACAAGTGGGAATTAGACATTCCCTTGCAAGCACTTCTCAAGAACTTGTACTCTGATTTACACATTGTAGGAGAAACAACAGTTTGAGTTTGGCATGATGAGTCCACAAGCGTCTCCTCCGGCCATGTCGCGGAAACATTTGGGATCAACTCTGACAGAAATCCACGACTCAAGAAGAAACAATCAGGAGAAGGCAGAGAGCACCTCTGATTCACATCCTCTCCTAGCGACGCGGATAAGAGTGTTCCTGGCATTGACTCAATGCCACACCAAGGTACAGCGATGGCTGCATTGTGGGAGAGAAAACTCTCTGAAGACCAAATTTTCTTTGCTTTGGAGGTACTCCTATCTTGGCCAGTGTAATTCCAGATAGATACATTTGAATCCTCGCTAACTGAGATGATATGTTTCCCGTCAGTGGTGAATGAAGCATGCATTTGACCTGCACTTCTTAGACCTGCAGGCAAAGAAGAGGAATAGGTACAAGTAACAACTAATGCACTTGCAAAAATGAAAATTCTAAGCAAAATCAATTATCAGAGCACAAATTTGACTGGGAAAACCTCATGCATGTCCATATTAAGTCCTCATTGCAGGAATTCCAGAGACATGCATAAATAAAATTATATGAATGTTTGTTTCTGTAAGATGCAGCAAGAGAAGAATCAGGCATAGATGGATGAACTTCAGAAGACTTTTCAGATAAGGAAAGCATGTATAAACCTACCCTTGAATTTGTAGATTACATCAACTCCTGAAAGTATACAGACATGTGAATCAGCGGAAGCAACCAATAGTTTGCTTGGGTCACTAGGTGAAAACTGCAAAATTAATCATATAAGATTAATGATCAGTATTCAATAATTTTGTATAGGTTGGAATAGAAAAGATGACTACAGAACAGAAAAAGAGAGTGGCAGAAACAACCTACCTGAAAGCCAGTTATCTTTTTCCCTGATGTCTTCTTTTTTCCTCGTAAACACAACTGAACATCCAATTGCAAATGATTATCTAGACAAGTGAATGCAAAAATATAAAAAAGATTGTTAGAAGCTACTACTCATCATTTTTTAGATCAAATGTTTAAATTCAGACACTATTCTATACTACAAGCAGAATATAGCATGAAAATAATCAAAAAGTAATACCATATGCACATTGACCTTGTAGTTGTTCCAGCCAGTGTAACTCCATACTTTTATTTTATTTTTGTGATATATTAAGGCCAAGAGAAAAATATTACAGGGGAAAGGAAGATAAGTAATCCTTAAAAAAGATAAAAGAATAAGTATACATCTAGGAAAAATGGACTTCAACATAATAAATCTACCCAATACTCAAAATAATGGAGCTACTCAAAGTAACATAGATACAGAACCTACAGCGATATATAATTATTAGTCACTACACACTAAATGTAGACGTGAACCAACAAACCAATAATCTAAGCATACTTCCATTTCCATGCAGGCATTTAAGTTTCTCTTTCTAAGTAGCATATTGATCACAATACACGAAGTGTATTTGATAGTTTAAGAAGTCCCTCTATATCCACAAAAAACATTCAATGAATCCGAAGATCAACACCTAAACTGCTCTCAAATAAAGGGGAAGGAAAACCCCTAATATATGCACAAATTAAATGGCTAATCTTTTATTAACAGAACCTATACAAGTTATTTCTAATAACAGCACAGCGTGTATTATATGGTGCGCAAAGACATCAAAATGTAGCACTATTCCAAACATCTATTGATCCAAATATATGCATACCTACGATATCATAGAAACGACAATTGCCTGCCATGGTACCCACAATTGTGCCCTGGAAAAATGAGTAAACAAACTTTAGGAACAAAACAAAAGATATTTTCCTGCCACAATGTTTTACCGTTAAATATATAATGAAACAGACCTTTCCATCAGGAAGGAAGCACACAGCTGTGACTATCTCTCTGATATCAATGTAATCACTAACCCTACAGTGAACAACTTCCCATATGCGTACTTTTCCATCAATTGAACCACTGATGAAAAAATTATCATTGACGGGATTGAAATTGACACATGTAACTGCAACAAAGGAAAAAGTAACAAGTCATTATTTAGCAAAAGAGAAAAATACTGAGGAACACAATCACAGAACAATCAACATCATCCAAATCACTTATCAACCAAGGCAATAGAAGCTCACCATAATTATTGTGGGAGAAAACTCCAAGACATCCGTCGATTCCTACATGCCATAGGCGCACGGTCTTATCAACCGAGGATGACAGTAGAAACTGCAACAAAGAAGAATGTAAACAACAGTAAGTTCCATTTTATAGAAAAAAAAAATGATAACAAATTTTGAAGATAGTGCAAAATATAAAAAGACAAATAAGAGAAGATAAGAAACTAACCCCTCTTTTGGACCAAGCAAGGTCTAAAATGTCACCACTGTGCCCTTGGAACTCATGCAAAGGTTTTGATGATATGCGGAAGGTCTTTGGTGGGACAATCACACAGGTTGCTTCAGAGGATCTCCTCAACTTCTCTGTTTTAACTAACTTCTCTTTATGTACATCAAGGGGAGCAACGCATGAAAAATTATTTATTTTGAAATATATATTAGACGCATCATTGTCCAGAATGTCCAATTCACTTGATCTCTCATCCTCAACCACCTTCCACACACGTACCATACCATCCTCACCACCACTAGCCAGATATTTTCCATCAAGACTGAACTTCATTGTCAAAATAACACCCTTATGTGCTTTAAACTCCTGTTCAGTGTAAAGGGAGGAAAGCTCTTTAAACCGCTTCCTATATGAATGAACTCGAACTCTTTGTACCCCACTTCTATCCACTGAATCACAGTCTTTGTATTTAGTTTCATCAAGCCCATGATTATGGACAAAACAAGCAATAGAATCCAGTTTCCTTAGCCAACCCCTCTTCATTTTCCTTTTCCCAACTCCCAACAACCTTGTGTTTTCAGTGTCTCTCTGCAAATGTCTGCGAACAAACGATGATGGCCCAATATTTCTCTGAAACTCCTCTAAGCTAATCAATTGGTTCGAACCCAAAACCCGCAGTGTGCTAGGAGCTCCATCCTGACCCAGCTTATCCACAATATATTGTGTTCCATCATCCAAGTTCCTTATCATATATGCCAAATTTTCGGAATTTTCTTGTGAGTCGGAGGCCTCATCAGACAAGGAATCCAACACAATTTGGTTTGAGGTTGAGGGAAGACCCTCCTCAACAGCAAAAGAAGTTCTCAGCACTGCCCCACTTGTTGCAGTAATTCGGTCAATCCCACAAGGTTGATCTCTCAACTCTTCTCCCTTCATTGAGTAATTCAAATCAGACTCCAAATCCATCCATCTCAGGAAATTGAGGCGTCTCTGGTGAACACTATCAAGGTTTTTTGCCCAAACCTGGTACCTAGTAACATGTCCGTTACTACCAGAACTAGATTCATCTGATTCAGAACAATCCGAACCCCCATCAGAGACAGAACACAATTCCTCACGAGTATCATAGAATTGATCCTCTTCCTCTTCCATATCCCACCTTTCCCCAATTCCCACCTCTAATCTCAAGCAGATTCCTTTCTTAAACAAATAAACAATTCTGAGCTGAATGGATGGGTTTTACTTCAATTCGGGGAAAAGGGTATCTGAAACCACACAAATCAGGAACAGTTATGGTGAATCCAGGACACAAAGGAAAGGGGAGCTAAAAAAGAGAAGAAAAAAACATGGATTTGGAGGATGAAGCGTGGAAAAACGAGAAGAGGGAAAGAAAAACATGCGATGTTAGCTGACCTGGTCTTCTTCAAAATTGGAGCTTGATGCAGAAATCGAAACAATTTTCATATGGATCTTCGCGGTGTTTGTTTGTTCAGTCTGCACTGTGCATCCACAGGAATACCTACCCACCACTTTATGGTACGGCAAAGAAGGTTAACCTGAAAAATGAGAAAAAGAAAAAAGATAAAAAAAAATGAAAAGAGAGTTATTAGTAGTATTTAGTTAAACTAACAAATACTACTAATAAATAATATTATTGGAGAAAAAGAAAAGAAAAGATTGCCTCGTTGTGAGCGTGTTGTCTAAGATGATGATGAGTTTGGATTTTTTTGGACATTTACGACTGACTGAGTCCACTCTTACTTTGAGTCTTTCCGTGTTAACGCTAACATTACATTCATTTCCCACGAATCAGATTCCTTTCTTTCCACTTTCTCTCCACCTTCATGGCTCCCAATGTTTCCTACCTTTTTTAACATCTTATTTTAACCATAAATGCCAGCAACGTATTATTAGGTATTAGTTAAAAAATTAAATTTTTTTTATTAAAATGTATAAAATTATATTATTTATGATTTTTTTTATAACATTGATTAACAAGACCACATTTTAATTATTTTTTTCTTACATTGTAATTATCATGTGAGAGAAAAAATTATCCCAAGTAATTATCATTTTAATTTTTTGATGTAAAATTAATTATTTTTTATTTATATCTATCTGATAGTGTAATATTATTATTGATAAATAAAAAAATTTATAAATGAATTAGTGATGGTATAAAGTTAATTTTATAAAATTAATTTTTTATTTTATTTTTTAAATTTATATAAAATAATTTAATATAACTATTATTTTAGGACGGAAGAATTACAATATTACTGGTTATTATATTTATGAAAAATATTTGTTTTATTCTTTATTTTATAGTTTAATTTCTTTGGTGTAAAAAAATGTAATAAAAAAATCATATTTCTTTCTATCATATTTATAATATTGAAAGTAAAAATAATATATGATTCTTTTTATAAAAATTCAATCTATGGTATTTTTAAAGAAAAATACTATTAATTAAAAGAGATATTGTAATGATAAATAATTAAGAACGAGTCCTAATAACTATGATAGTTAAAAAAAACATAAAATTAGGACAAAAGGGAATAATTGATATCACTTCTAACGTTATAAAAGTTCAGGTTTAATCAATAATTTAATATCTAAATTATTTTAACTTGCTTAATATGATTCTTAAATTTGTAAAATCCCATCTATTTAATTTTTTTTCTGTCCAATTGGGATTAACCCCATTAAAATTGTGAATTTCAACAGCTATCTTTTAAAAATAGTGGAAGATTTTAACTGCAACTATATTTATGTCCTGACGACAACACCAACATGGTAACCACGACAGTGGAAGCGGCATCACCACCACAACGACGACAGAAGCGACAACAACACTGATCCATGTCTTCCCATCACTGTTTCAGATAGGCGTCTTCGCATCGCTGTTTTATATTTGCATTTTTGCGTATCCGCTTCGGATTGCCATCTTAGTCTTGATTTTTGGTTCAGAGCATGGTGGCACCACTGCCATGGTGAAAACCACCGCAAACCCCCACAAGCCACCATCACCAACCCACCTCGAACCACCACGAAGCCCACCGCAAACCACTAACGAAACATGAACATGTTGACGGAGAGTGAATGCAAGCACGACGGCGACGTGAAGCGCAACATAACTTCTTTCAATCTCATTGAATATTTGGCGGACCGATGTGGGTTCATTGCGCTGAACCAAGTTTTGGACATGGAAGTAGGCCAAGTTGTGGACCTGGATCTGGATCGAATCCCTTATTCGATCCGAGCTTCAGTGACGAAGTTCTATGAGTGTAGCACAACGATGAAAGTTTGCGACAGAGAAAAGAAGAAATGGGAAGAAGGAGGGAGAAAAGGGAAAAATAAGGTAATTCAGAATGTTTAGAAGAAAAAGAGGAAAAAAACATAGTGGGAGTTTCAAGCCGCAACTATTTGTAGAAGAAAACTGTTGCAATAGGCAACCTTAATGGTGTCAATCCAATTGGAAAAAAAAAAATTAAATTGATACAATTTTATAAATTCAAGGATCAAATTAGAGTTTTTAAAATTTTAGAGACCAAAAATTGATGATTAAGCCAAAAATTAATAAACTTATAGAATGGATGAAAATAAAATAAAAAAACAAACAAAAATAAGTGAGAAATAAAATAGAAATAAAAGTGTTAAGTTTGTCATGTACAGATAAAAATATTTAGCTTAAGAGGAATAAGTAAAAAATAAATATGTGAAAGAAAATAAATGAGAAATAAAAAAAAAATAACTGATACTTCTAACAATTTTAAATTTCTCTCTCTTATTTTCTCTAAACGAAACACATTAACCTTTTTATTTCTTATCTATATTTTTTTATTTTATATTCACACCTTATTTTTCCTTTACCAAAGAGTCAAAGATTAAAATTTTGCAATTGAATGATGTTGTATATACTATTTGTTCTTTTATATATATGTATATATACATATATATATAGTTTTATATTGTATACATTAATTGCTATTTTAGTTATATATTATACATTAATTATTATTTTCCACTCGTAAACCTGCACACAACACACTTGTCTCTTGCATCTACTACTACATTTTTTTGTGTGTGTGGGTGGGAAGCATTCAAAGCAAACCTCCTTTAATTTCCTTCTATTTTTTTCTTTCACATTTCTTAGGACCAAACGATCCTTATTGTTTGTGAAAGAAAGAGTAAATAGAGGCTACCATGTCTCATTATTTGCCATCTCAACAAATAGGTTTGTTGACTAAATCCAATTTATTTCTTTTCTTCCATCATTTCTCTGGATGAACAGGAAGTTAGGGGACAATGGAAGATGCAAAATGTAGCTACAAACAAACCCCACCTTCCTTTTCTGTCTACCTTTTCTTTTTATTCATATTTTGCTCTTAATATCGTCATATATAATAAATTTACACATTCTTCGAGTCTTCTCAATATCATCACCTCTGGTATGTCAGCAAGATTCACCTTCCTTTTCTTTTGTTTTCTTTTTCCTTTGTTGCTTTTGTCTTCACATCTTTGTTATTTGCATTAGTTGCTCCTCTGGCTTCAAAACTTGTCATGTGTGGATAATTCAAATATGATAGAATGATAGATACCCAATTATTTGTGGAAGATAATATCGCATTCAAAGAGTAGAATATCGACAGTATATTTAACTTAAAACTTTGAGGTGCGTGTGTTCATTTGTTCCCTTTCTCATGTTTTCTCTTTTAATTTTTTTCGTATAAATTACTTCTACACTTAACTACTATATCAAATGAGTATATCATCAGTAGTTTATGTGTAATTTAGGTTAGAAGACTTAACCTCCAACCTTCCCAGATTTTTTTAAGAAGAAAAAAGGAATCTAATAACTGAGGTAAAAATAAGAGCAAACAAGCATCTATAAATTAAAAGCTATTAAGAGTCTAATTGAAAGAAGAATAACTAAAATATCTTCAATTTAATACTCCTTCTGTATTATTTTTTTAACCTCACATGTTCTTTCCTCCTCTAGCTTTCAGTTATGTGTTTTTGTTTATTTTCATTCTTTACAGTTTTGAAGTTACTAAATTTATTTTTTACAATTGTTTGACATAAGCTACACATTTCTTATTATACCAATGTTCTATCTTTCCTTATTTATTTGTTTTTGAAATATAGAACTAAAAAGTTGAAGTTCCCGTGAATTTTCCTAACCAAATACGATTGTTTATCTTTCTGGTCTCGCCCCTCTTCATAATATAACAACAATGTTTTTCACCTTTTCCTAAGTTGATCATTAATATATATCTTAAAGATATACTACCAACATACTCTTTACACCTTACTATAATATGATGAAATTCATGTGTTCACAAAATCATGTAAATTTAACTCTCTGTTCAATAATCTCATTTATAATTTAGCTATAAATTCCATCTAATTAATTGTAGATAGTGGGTTGTTAATATTCATTATTTGATCACTTTATTCATTTTAACTCTCTCTCTTTTCATTTTTTTTTAAAAAATATATTTGATTTTTTTTGTTACTATACAAGAACACGCACCTTCAGCCTTGACTAATAATGTTGCAATGGGGAAAAATCTGTTTTTAAATTTGATTTAGCATTAGTGAAAAACATTGTACATTATTAGTTAACAAATAAGAAAGCATTGCATCATTATACTAACTAAAATTTTTGCGGTTGTATTAAACTTTGAGTGCGTAGTTTCTTAAGTAGAACAATACGGTTCGCTAATAGTGTAGAGATTTAATAGTTAGCAGATATATCAAGATTCAATTCTAATACACAAAAACAGGTTCATCTTTAACTAATGAACTAAATATCTTAAAGGCAGCTCCATAGTTTAAAGTGGAGCACAAGCACTGTTCATTTTCCACTTTCTGATTGTTTGCTTAATGTCTAGTTGTTTTCTTGATTCAAAATCACCACATTTATTTCAGCTCTCAGTCTCATTCTTTAGATACATTAATCCTAAACTTAGATTACTAATGTTGCAATTAAAAAGATATTTTAGATTTTCATTTACTATTAGTGAAAAACATTCTGCATACTATTGGCAAATAAGAAATTATGGTCAAATCAATATAGTAACTAAGGCATTTTCACTTACATGAAACTTTTATAGTTTATAAAGTAGGAAGCAAAGCATGGTTCATTCGACCTAAAATACATTGTCTTTTTAAGTAAATCAAGTTCTTAAATGAATTTTAATATTTTGAGAGAATAGTCCTTAATGCTTAGCTGAGAGATATCTAAGTTCACCAAAAAAAATATTTTATTAGTTGTCATTTATATCAAAATTAGATTCTACATTTCTAATATACACAGAAAAAAACAGTGAAGGTAGCTTGGTAGAAGAATGTCACTATTAAACCATTCAATTGTTGTTGACTTATTGCAGCTTCATGTATCTCAAACTTATGAACATAAACTAATATTGCTTGTTTATTTGAAAATTTCCTCAGAGGTGAAAGCAGAAGGAAAATGGGCAAGGATGGATCACCAAAACATTATAGTCAGTTTGATTCAAAGAGAAATCGTCTGACATGGATTCTAGGAGTTAGTGGGCTATGCATTCTATCTTACATAATGGGTGCATGGAAGAACACTCCATCACCCAATAGCCAATCTGAGATCCTCTCAAAAGTGGATTGCAATATTGGGTCAACTACATCAGGCATGTCATCTTCAGCAACTAATTTAAATTTTGAAAGTCACCATCAAATTGACATCAATAATTCTGGAGAGGCACAAGAGTTCCCACCATGTGACATGTCGTTTAGTGAATACACTCCGTGCCAAGATCCCGTTAGAGGTCGCAAATTCGACCGAAACATGTTGAAGTATAGGGAGAGGCATTGCCCCGCCAAGGAGGAACTACTAAACTGCCTCATACCTGCTCCACCAAAATACAAGACACCTTTTAAATGGCCTCAAAGCAGAGATTATGCTTGGTATGACAATATTCCACACAAAGAACTTAGCATTGAGAAAGCTATTCAAAACTGGATTCAAGTTGAAGGTGACAGATTCAGGTTCCCTGGAGGAGGTACAATGTTTCCACGTGGAGCTGATGCATACATTGACGACATTAATGAACTAATTCCCCTCACAAGTGGTACTATCAGAACTGCAATCGATACTGGCTGTGGTGTAAGTTAATCTATATTCTATCCTCATTCATCTCTATGCCTCTATTTACTTTTTGAGTTTTACACTATCGACTGATTAGAAATCATGGTAGATTAGATAAACTTTTAAGGTGATTATTGATAGTCAATAAACTTACCATATATGTGAATTTCTGATTGAATTAAAGTGTAAAAATCTTCATCCTGCATACACTATTTACATGTTTTTAACTGAGGTTTATTTGTTGCAACCTAGTAGTGTTTGGAACTTTGCACAGTTGAGTTTAATATGTGATTTATCAAAAATCAAATCAAACGTTAGGACTATTTATGCTTTTTTGGTGTGAAGGGTGTGTTGCTTATACTTAATTCCTTCTTGCACTGTAAAGGTTGCAAGTTGGGGAGCTTACCTTTTGAAAAGAGACATCATAGCTATGTCCTTTGCACCAAGAGATACACATGAAGCACAGGTCCAGTTTGCATTGGAAAGAGGAGTTCCAGCAATGATTGGCATCATGGCTTCACAGAGGATTCCATACCCAGCAAGGGCGTTTGATATGGCTCATTGTTCTCGCTGCTTGATACCTTGGCACAAACTTGGTATTCACACTTTTTAGATTATGATGACCCACTCTCAAATTTAATAAGAAATAATTAATCAAACAAATAGTTACTTAAGTACATATATACAGGCCGTCTTGGTCCCTATGGTAATTGTTGTCAGGACAATTCCATAGGATATTGGGTTCGAATACGGCAGAAGAGCATGGAGAAAAAAACTTAAGTACATATATACAATTAAGTCATTAATTATTCTTTCAACATTGAGCATGAAAATGGAACCATTTTTGCTAGGAATTCATAAATTGTACGTCTTCATTTTCATTCCTAAAAGAAAAATAGTTGTGTTTGCATTTTCATTAGTCATTAATTCTCTAATTTCCACCCCACAGATGGTTTGTATTTGATTGAAGTGGATAGAGTTCTGAGGCCAGGTGGCTATTGGATTCTCTCTGGCCCACCTATTAGATGGAAGAAATACTGGAGGGGGTGGGAAAGGACCGAAGAGGATTTGAAGCAAGAGCAAGATGCTATTGAGGAAGTGGCCAAACGCATATGTTGGACAAAAGTAGTTGAGAAGGATGACCTCTCCATTTGGCAAAAGCCTAAAAACCACGTTGGATGTGCACAAACTAAACAGATTTACAAAACACCACACATGTGTCAATCCGACAATCCTGACATGGCTTGGTAATTCTTTATACCATTTCTATTATTACAGCAAAACTTACATAATCTCATAACTACTTTTAGTGTTGTATCAAAATCAACATCTAATCTTAGTAATCATTGTTTTCATTTCAATAACTAAATGAGTAGATAGCCTATGCATTAACCGTGTAAAAGATTTTTACACTATCATTATTCCTATAGAAGTCATATCAACCATGATTTTTGATGGATTGACAACCGTATAATTTTTCTTACACCAACAATGTATAAAATTAAACTCGAACTATTGTTAAGACGAAATGTCTATTTTGACAAGTCATACTATTGTATCCAAGTTTTGTCCTTAATTTGTACTATGGGTAGGATCACTTATAGGCATGGCAACGGGGCGAGGCGGGGGCGGCTATTGCATTCTCCGCCCCCAAACCCGCTCCCCGCTCCCGCCCCCGTTCCCCGCCGGGTTTTAAAACCCATCTCCATCCCCGTTTCCGCTTGGGGTCGGGTTTTTCTCGCCCCGCCCGCCCCCGCTATTTGATTAAAATTTAAAAAAAAAATAATAATATAACTTTTTTTATTGAAAAATCGGATAAAAAAGTTAATTATGTAACAAAAAAATAATAATAGCAAACTCACATTTAAAATATGGGATCATAATTTTAAAATTACAAAACAAAATCAATCAATTCAATTAAAAAAAATTAGAAAATAATATATTTTTTTATTTTTTTATTTTTTAATATTATTTATTACGGGACGGGGGGCGGGGGCGGGGGCAGGGGCGGGGACGGGGGCGGGGGCAGAGCGGGTATCAGTAACCCCATACCCGCCCCCGCTTTTGGCTATCGGGGAAAACCCGAACCCAAACCCGAAAAATTTGATTTTTCCCCGTTAAAATCAGGACGGATTCGAGTGGGTACCCACGGGTTCGGATCCCGCTGCCATGCCTAATCACTTACGATTAAAATCTTGGTTGTTCATAGCATTTTCCTTGTTTAATTGCATTGAAAAGGTACCAAAATATGGAAAAGTGCATAACTCCATTGCCAGAAGTTACCAGCGCAGACAAAGTGGCAGGAGGGGCACTAGAAAAATGGCCTAAGCGTGCATTTGCGGTCCCTCCTCGAATTAGTAGTGGTTCAATACCAAGCATTGATACGGAGAAATTTCAAAAGGACAATGAAGTATGGAGGGAAAGGATAGCACATTACAAGCATCTCGTTCCTCTTTCCCAAGGGAGATATAGAAACGTCATGGACATGAATGCTTATCTTGGTGGATTTGCAGCAGCCTTAATAAAATTTCCAGTATGGGTTATGAATGTTGTTCCCCCAAATTCAGACCATGACACTCTTGGTGCAATTTATGAACGAGGTTTTATTGGAACTTACCATGATTGGTGTGAAGCTTTCTCAACTTATCCAAGAACATATGATCTCATCCATGCTAGTAATGTATTTGGCATATATCAGGATAGGTAGGTAAACTTATGGACATTGTATATCTATCTCTCTAGCTTATGTTATTTATTTCTTACCATGTTATTAATTGTGTCTTAATTATTACATGGTTTTGAAATGGATTAATTGTTGTGTGTGGAAGGTGCAACATTACTCAGATACTACTGGAGATGGATAGAATTTTGAGGCCAGAAGGTACGGTTATATTCAGAGAGACAGTGGAGCTTCTGGTGAAGATTAAAAGCATTACTGATGTAATGAAATGGAAAAGCAATATAATGGATCATGAAAGCGGGCCCTTCAACCCTGAAAAGATTCTTGTTGCTGAAAAAGCTTACTGGACTGGCGAAGCTAAAGAGAAACAAAACTAACAGATAGGGTTACAACTTCGTTCTTTTTCCCTTTTTTTATGAATACAACATCGTTCGTATACCTTTTTGTTTTCCCTCTTAGAAATTAAGTTTTGGTTACCTTACATTTTTTTTTCTTGTCATATTCTTTCTATTTTATTCTCTTTTTTTGGTAACAAGAGATAAATTCTATTTTATTCCCTTATTTAAATGAATCAATTAAACCTCCCAAATCATTATCTTATTTTATTACCTATTTATGTTTAAGGCTTTCACCTTTCATTAATGTATTAACAATAAGCCAATTTTAATTTTTATTACTCAGAAAAGAAAATATTATATTTTTTTAATTATAAACTGGGCTTATTTATTCTTCGTCTATTAATTGACTTAATTATTGTGTGAATGATAAAGTTAAAGATGCTTGGAAGTTAGAATGCAACATTACAAAATCAAAATCGTAGATCTAATACCAGAGCTTTTGTAAATTTATTCTCTTTTTCTTCCACTACCTCTCTTTTCTACCAGAGCTACTAAACTTTTTTCCCTCACAAGATTGACGTTGCTTCAGTTAATTTATTAGCATCTATGAAAATCTTTCATAACAAATAATAACGTTGATAGTTTATTACAAATTCTACGCAACTTAAACTTTTTTAATTGCAGTACACACAAATGTTCTGCATCACAAAAACAAGTTTAAAAAAATGCACTGTTTCCGTATAGAAAAAAGAGGGTAGTGCAATATTCTATTAGGATATACAACTAATAATATTATTGAAGGAAATTTGTAAAAAGAATGATGATTAGGAATACGAAAAGCAAAAGAGATATTGTCATCCATATTACACACCTTGAAAGAGAGAAGTGAAATATAATAAATGTTATAATTTGATGGGAAGATAGAACTAAAAAGAAAATAAAGATATCAATTAGATGTATAAGATATATGAAAGTCAAAAAATCAGAACTTGAAAGAAAGCTAGAAGTAATATTATTGAAGGAAGCACGTGAAAGGACTCAATGCAATAAAGGAAGTTCAACAACCAACGGTGTGTTAAGACTTTAGAAGTAGAGATGATTAGTAGGATAAAGTTTATAAGAAGCAAACTACTAGTTTATTAAAGGGAGAAAAAATGTCAAAATTGGATAAGTCTGATTTATTTTCTTTTACTAAATTTAAAGCCCCATGTTGAACCAAACCTGGCAGTATGTCAATCCCCGGGGTAGTTGTGAGTTTTGGTGCAAGCAAGCGTACATACAAAGCAAAAGTTTTCGCCCATGATCTCATTTTATGTTGCCTTCAGAACTCAAGCTATACATAACTGTAAAACATGCATGTATTACATACACCGTCTTCTCTTTACTAATTCAGAACAGACATTCAGTAAACAGATACCGAATAAGCAAAAGGTCTCCAGATAAGATTTTCATTTTTTTCTTCAGAAGAAATAAATAAAACACACAGATACACAAAGCTATAATATAGTCACCCTTCACTACCAAGTTTCATCTTGCCCCCAAATTTTCCAGTTTATGTTTTTATGACTTTTTTGCATTTGCTTTCGCAGAGGATCAGTCAGCAGTCATTGGATGGGTCATGCAACACCTGAACCGGGCCTTCCGAACTGTTGTCATGATCTCATTCTCTGCATTCTCAAGCATTCCTACAATTTCAGCAAATGGTGGCCTGATATCAGGGTTGGGATCCCAGCATCTTGTCATGATGTCACGGAGAACAGGTAGGCAATCGTTGGGTATGATTGGGCGAACATTTCTGTTGACAACTGCAAATGCGGCCTGTACTGCTGTCATGTTCTGAAATGGAAGCATACCGGTGATGAGTTCCCATAGAACAATCCCAAAGCTATATACATCCACTTTTTGTGAGTAAGGCCTATGCTGAATCATCTCCCTGCAGTAGATCAGCAAACAACAAAATCTAAATACCACATCAAATTAATTTTGTAAGCAAAAATATAAAACAGTTAAAACTAATTATGAATTTCTGCATTTCAAACAAGATGGATAACTGGATTTTGATCGTAGCAGAAGCATGCAAAAACATGCTGACTCTAAAGCAGACATGATTAGAGTAATATCATGCATGATGAATGGAGCTGTCCATATATATTATTTGCTGAACATAATTGCATAAATCTCCCCTATATAGTCGGTATTGATTACCAGCTAGTTCTAGAAAGCTATCAACATCCCTCATTCAGCAGAAGAATAGTCTTATAGAAAGAAACAAGACAAAGAAAGAAATGGTAAATATATCATTATAAGAAAGTCATAAAAAAGAATAACAACTAAATGGCATTCCAATTCCTCTGAATATCTAACAAGGAAGTTTCATGGATGTTGCCCTTTGAATAGAACCAAAGAAAAATCAACCAAAACAATCCCATCTCAGAGCAAATCTAACTGTAAAATGTTTGCCAGAAAAATACAAGCATTTTCCTCCAAACAAAAAGGACACCATATAGCATATAAAAAATATCATCAGAACACTTTTCCCTTAATTCCTACAAACCCTGAGGGCACACCCAAGATCCACCACAAAGTTAACAAAGTTATCAGAAAGCAAAGTAAAAAAAAAAATGAAAAATTCCAGTTCAGCCACATGATTTCCAAGCCATTTTTTATAATATTTTCAAAGTAACAAAAAAAAGAATGTTAGAAATGCATAACAAATTTTTAAAATTTATTTTAAAGTATTTGACGAGAAAAACCCAAATATTTGCAAGGGGGCATCATGCTTCCTTGGCTTGTTTTATAGAATACATGCCTGTCAGAACACCCTAAAGAATAACAGCACTAAACACAAGCCTCAATCCTGGTTGGAGTCAGCCACAAGAAACCTATTCATAATCCTACATATAGATTCCATGTTGCCATTTCTGTAAGAAGAATTAATCATATTTGCCCAATACAGTTAAAAAAACTAATCAAACAGTGCAGCAGTTCAAATCAAAACACTCAAGACATGTCATTAAATATTACTGATACAAGCACATAAATATAATGGGCGTGCAATCAAACCTCCATTAATACACAAAGGTCCAAACAAAAAACTATTTCAATGCAGAGAACACAAAGTGGCCAAAAACACGACAAATTAAAAATCCAATAGAAACATAACTCCCTCATCATGCAACGGCCATTAAGCATCAAGACAAGATAAACTGCAACACAATATGCATTAGAAAATACATGAATGCAACAGGATATGCCCATAATCATGCAGAGTTTTCACATTTCACAAAGCTACTATGATATTGCAGACTGTAACGTAGGATTCTGGCAACTGTTTATGACTACCCATGCATTATAGCTGCCAAATCATGCCAGTATTTAAGGAAGCATATGAGTACATACCCAATATTCGCCAAATACCCATGATATGGCATGTGAATACATATCAAATAAATAACCATACAATGTAGGTCGTCAAATCATGCTAATATTCAGATAATAAACGCATAAAAGACCAGAACATACAGCTGCTTTCACTACCTAAAGCCAAATACAAGAAACAAAATTAACTTGCCAGAATTGCCCTACAAAAATAGCAACAAGTGTTATAAACAACTTAACTTCATTACCCTAGCTTGGCAGCTTACCCTAAACCACAACAAGATTACCAACTCAAAACCAAGCTATGGTAATTTTTATTTATTCAACTTCTGGTTGACATAGGCTAGTAATTAGAAAGCATGTTTTATTGGGACAAAACACATGTATATTGGATTTGTCTGATGAATGAACCATAGATTTTAAGCATTGCTCTATTATACTCAAAGCTTGGTCAATGATCCCCAAAGCAGAATTGTCAACTCTACCCACCAAAATGTTGCATGATAGGAATTAGCTGCTAGACAGCAGAGTGCAATACATCTACACAAATATATCAAGCCACTGAGATGAGAGAACATAAGTAAAGGAAAAAAAAATCATGAGATTCACAAAAACATCCAGCCAAAATTTCTAAGCTCGAATTAAAAGTTTGATTGCTTATTCAGTATGAATGCAAAATACATCTGTCATTTTCCAAGCAAGGAGTTGGTCAGGCTGGGGGACACATAAAGCAGAAAATAGATGAGAAAAAAATTGATGGCACTATTGTTAAAGAGAACTTATCAGCCATAAACCATGACTGTGCACAAGTCAAAAGAAAAACAATATAGTTTAAAAAGAATATAAAGAAGTAGGTTTCAAAAACAAGAGCTATATTTGTAAACTGTCATGTCAAGTGCAGCTTCAGATGATGGCCACTTTCAGAAATTAGCATTATCATCAGAACTTGCTTCTAAAATAAATGAAGCTCAAGCTTCACTTTGAGAAGTGATTGCAATTATTTTTTCTGTAGGGTTAGTCTGATGCAGTGTAGACATGCCCTTACCATTTGAGTCAACAAAAAAAGATAGCCACTTCTTGATGAATGAAAGATAATGATAAGAAGACACTGTGAGAACGTGATTTAAAGAAATGTATATCATAATTATAATTATATTATAGTGACAATTATTTAGCTAAAAGTAAAAACTGTAAAAACAATAGAACAAGATTAACCAGCGCTGGGCAATATTAAAACCAGAAGCAAACAGAAAAGTTGTGCAGCAAACATATATGCCTCAAGGAAATTGCATAATTACTATTTCAGCTGTATATGCCATTTCTGTTCAGGATCACAATTCACAAACAGCTGATTAGGAACAAGGAAAACATGATATAAAAACAAAAACAAGCAGATGTTTTTTAGAAGCATTTAAAATTTAAGCAATATTGCCTTCAATAAACATCTTAAAAAAATTAACCACAATAGAGAAGCTATCCAAAAATCATTCCAAAAATGAAGCTAGAATACATATAAAACTATATAAATATAAAAAGAGAGAACAGCAAAAGATCTTACGGAGCCATCCAACGGTATGTTCCAGTCTCCGGTGTCATTCCTTCAGTTTGCACCTCAATACGGGCAACTCCAAAGTCAGCAATTTTAATTGACTTGTCACCAAAAATCAAAAGATTATCAGATTTCAAGTCCCTGTGGATAAATCCAAGGCCATGAACATAAGCCATCCCCCTTGCAACATCCAAAGCTTGTTTGACAGCCAATTTGAGGGGAACTGAGCGGTTTTGACGCTTCATTAAAAATTGTCGAACTGAACCACCTTTGGCATACTCAGTTACAATGCACCATACCATTGGCTTGCGGCATGCACCAATGAAACGAACTATGTGAGGATGCTTAAGTGTGGCCAACATCATGACCTCCTGCTGGAATTGTTGTTCCATCAATTGAGCCTTTGCTGGATCATTTTCAGGCCTCTCCAAGATTTTGATAGCAACATCTTCCCCATTGTAAGTACCTCGGTAGAGTTTCCCAAAAGCTCCTTGAGCAAAAGGCTCACCCATATTCAGTTTCCTCAAATCAATTGTCCACTCATCAAAATTGTGAAGCCCTTCAGTCGGAGAACTATTGTCCATTAGAGCTTGAGCTAAAGCATCATCACTCAAAGCATGGGTGACTCTTCCCCGGCGATTGGCACTATGTGCAACAGAGTAGTTATCATTGGCACGCCTCCGCAACCCTTGGTGGTCCAACATGCGAGTGTGGGAATCATTGGACCCGACACTGCTATTATCGATAGACATCGCAACAGATCCTCCGCCGTTACTTGTCTGCAAGCTCCCAACACTGTCAATTGACATATTGGTACCCTCCCCAAGCTTATGGTAAAAGCCTTGAGAGAAATCATAGTAGTTGTTATTATTTTTGTTGAGATCTATTATTCCCGGGAATTTTGCACCACTTTCCAACATTTTTCACACAGAAGAGCAAAGCCTTCAAGCTTTTTTATTTCTTCAGCATCAGAAACTGTAAATCAAACCACACCTGGAGAAACCCTAGAACAAAAATAAACCACAACATAATTTAGCATTTCAACATAATAAAAATTTCAATTACAGCAACAAAAGTAACATTCAAGGTATGCATTTGCTTCATTATCAATTGCTGAAATCAGTGGAAAATAAAAAACACTAAAGATACTCCAATTACAATCCGGATTTATGACAAAAGAAAAACATGCAAAAGCTGGTATAGTTAACGTCACCAAAATAAAAACCACCTCCGGTATCCAAGACCGTTAGTTCTTTCAAAACTTAGAATCAAATGCATATGACACAAGCTGTTGGAAAAAGGGAAAAAAACAATTAAACACGCATAAAACGCTCCATCGAAACAAATTCCAACAGTAAACCCTCAAAGACCAGATTCACGAGCAATCCCTTGTGCAAATCAACGCATACCAAGACTTCTCTGAAACACAAACACTTTCCAAGAGAACAATTAAAAACTTAACAACAATTAAACAAAAATCATCGATTAGAAGCCACAAACTCCACTAGCTACACATGCCTCGCACATCAAACACAAAAGCAAGCAAAATTGAAAGAGAATTCGTCAGCACAACACGCAGTGAGACCGAAACACCGACAAGGCACAAACGAAAGCTAGAATTGAAAAAAAAAAAATAACAAAAGCTATAAATAGAAACTCGGAAACCTCTAAAACCAGCTTCGCAGTCAAATCTCAAGCGAATATTCACGAACTCGTCACTGATCTTACGAAAAAAGAGCGAAAACAGTGAAAACCTGAACAAACCCTAAAATCTGAAAAAGTTGAGAAACAAAAAAAGGTTAAGAAGACGCGGATACGCGTACCTCAACGGAGAGGGCTCAAGTTAACAAAGCGAGCTGTGATAAGAGAGTGGTCGAAAGAAAGGTGAAGAGATCGAAGAGAGAAAAACCAAAGGGAAATGGACAAGATTGAGTTCTTCCCGTACCAAGGAAGCCAGAGACCAGAGGAGAAGCGCAGAAGAAAATGAAACGGATGACTTTCTTTATGGTTTTTCTATTACTGTTTATTTGTTTGTGAAGTTTATTTATTTATTTTATTTATGCCTAGTCTTTTTCCCTTTTGTCTTCTAACATTCTAAAGTCGTCACTACTCGTTTTTCTTCACTCCTTCTAATCTTCGTTCTATTTATTCACTAGTTATTTATTTCCTTTCAAGGTTAGTAACTCTTTTATTAATATTTTCCTTTGTCTTATTATAACTAAATTGGATAGGAGATCTCATTAACAATATATTTTATTAAGTATTAATTATTGAAAAAATAATAGATATTTTATACTTTTAATATGATGATATAAATAAAAGATTGTTTTAACTAATATTTCTTTTTATAAATAATTTTATCCAATAAGATCAAGTATTAAACGTGAATACCTTTTAACAAAGTTTGAAATTTTAGTTTGTTAAATTGTTATATGGTGGAAAATTAATTTTTACTGGTGATCCAACTCTTATTAATTAATAATAATGCACTTTTTAGCATATTTTTTAGCACCTATTAATCAAAAAAATATAAATTTTATCTAATTATATAATATTAATAAAGTATGTGGTTAAAAAATAATGTGATAAAAATATGTTAAGCACTCTTCAGTCTTCACGACACACTTGAGGTAGATCAAGTACCCGCGGCGCACTCACTTTTTTTGCGTCCCCGCTTAATACGCGATGCGTTTTTACGTTTCTTGACTTTTTGGTCCAAAACCTCCCCCGTTATCGTCATCGCTAAACCCCACTTTGGCACATTCTCTTACCGTCAAAGTCAAAATAAATGCGCATAGCTAATTATAAATGTTGAATACGTAAAAAGATATATGTATGCATTTATTGTTATCGAATATAAAATGTAAATTTTTGAGCAAGAAATTAAATTTTTCATATAAAATTTTTATTTATCACTTTACGATGGAATTTTCCTCTCTTTTTTTTTTTTTGAGATTAACAAATCAAATGATATTTCTGTTCCAATTTTTATCTCTTATTTTTTCTCTAAATCACATCTTTTCTTATCATAATGATTCATGAAGATCATTGTAGTTATTATCCTAATTTATTTTATACAAATTATTAACTAAGTAAAAAACAATAATAATTTTATATAGTTAATCTTAATATCATTAATTTATTTTTAATTTTTATTATCCATCATTAATATTATAAGCGATATAAATAAAAAATATAACTAATATTAATTGAAAATTTAAAATAATAATAAAAATATATGTGTGCATTGATTGTAATTAATATGAAATATATATATATAGTTATAATTATAATTGAGAAGAGTTAATTAAAACATTTAATACTATTAATATATGTATATATACATATAAAATTGAGAAGAGTTATTAATGTAACATCTAATACTATTAATATATATACATTTAAAATATATGTGTGCATTAATTGAATTAATATATATATATATATAATTGAGAAGAGTTATTAATGCAATATTTAATTAATTTTATGCATATATTTATATAATATAAGTGTTATTAGAGGTGACAAAATTCATTTCAATGTAAGTTGTGGACTTTAATAAGTGGAACAAGAATAATCTAGATTGAATTTGGATTCATTAGATCATGATCTCAAACTATAAAAAAATCGTATTTAATTCAAACTAAAATTTTAAATTTAAGTCTTACATTTTATTGGACAGATTCATACTAGGTTGATTTATTGTGTCACCTGTAAGTATTAATAAGATATTATTAATTATATATTTAAATTAATTTTTACTATTAATCAAAATTTATTAAAATACAATTAAAAATTATTAGAATCAGTAGTCTCACTAAATTAAAAGTGACATTTTTGTAATTTTTAATAAATTTTAATTATAATAAAAAATGTTTTAAAAAATGTATTATTGTTAACGTTTCTAATTTATAGAAAGATATAAATAAATATATTTTCTCTTGTATGGTATCAATCATTATAATTTATTAAATATAACATATTTATTAGATTTAATAAATATAATAATTGATTATTTATAATATATTATTATAAAAATTAATATCTCAACCTATATACGTATATACTAAAATATATTAAAGATTACTATTTTATTGTTTGAAATAGATTATAAATCATTAATTTTATAAAATAATTTATGCATTTATTTTTTATTGTTTAAAATAGATTATTGAGAATAAATTATTTTGTATAGAAAAATAAAATAATTTTAATATAGTAATATAAAACAATTTATGCATTAATTATTGATATTAATCACTAGAAAAAAATAAAGGTTAAATAGAAAATAAGAGTATGACATCATAATGATGTTGTGCTAACATGACATCTAATTTGACATGCTTACATGATTCTTAGTTTTAAAATCACTTTGTGGAAGCAATTTACGGAATACCTTTCCCGTTCGGAAATGAGGATGATAAAAAGGTCTAAGGTTGGAGTAAAGATGAGGTGTATATGGTGAAGTCAGCCTATCATGGTCTTATGGAGATGGTGCTCAACCTAAATCATTAAAAAGTTGAAGGCCAATGAGTCATTCTTTGGAAGCTCCACATTCCTCATAAAGTGAAACATTTTTTACGGAGGGTATCGAGAGACTGTTTGCCCACTCGAGCAACCTTTAATCAACGCCATGTAGAGTGTCCCTCTATATGTGATCTATGTTAGTCTAATATCGAGAACTCGTGACATATGTTCTTGAATTGTCTAGTGCTTAACAATTGTTGGTCTTTAGCAGGATTGTGGGATTGGATAAAGGTGTTGGTAGGTAAAGCAGAGAGTTTCCTACAGTTTATTGAAACTCTTTTTGTAGAGACCCCAAAGGTACAAAGATATGTGGAGTGTGTGGAAAGCCATAAACGAAAAAAGTTTGGGAGGTGGTGTTTCGAGCCCATGAGGTCGTTAATCAACGAATAGTTGCATAGGCTAAATGGTAGGCTCAAGTTGAGTTGGAAAGGGATCATCAAAGTCTAGTTTGGGAGCCTCCACCTGTTGGTTACCTCAATGCAACATAGATGTTGTGATTTTTCATCACAAGTGGAAGTTGTAAATGGGTATGTGTTTGAGCGATAAAGTTGGTGTTTTTTAGAGGGGCACAATCTGTTTGTTAGGATTTTTTGCCAAAAGCTCATGAAGGATGGGTGATGACTCTCCTAAAAGCCCTTAGACGGTTGTAGGATCTTGGTTTATCAAATGTCATTGTTGAAGTAAACTACCAATAGATTACTACTAGTATAAGAAGGAGAAAGGAAGACAACTCAGTGTTTGGTTGTATTCTCAATAAGTGTCGTAAGACTAATTCTAATATAAGTATAAGTGTTTTTGTTCCGTAGACAAGCCAACTTACACAGGAAAACTGATGACAATTTCTTAAATTTAAATTGAGTCTAAAAGTATAAAAAGAGTTCGTTTTACAAATTCATGTTTGGGATCTCCAAACAAAAATCCAAACATGCACATCATTTCAAGTGATAGTTATAATTTATTCTTTGCATTTATTTTAAAAAGTGTGAAAAAATTAAACAAACATATATTAATATATTGAGTTAAGACTTAAAGAGACTTATATATTAATTTTTACACATCAATGACTATTCTTTAAAAAATTTAACTTTTAAAGCAAAAAAAATAAGCTTGTATTTTTGTAACTCAAGAGGTGTTAGTTTACTACCTCATAAAATGTTTCTATCAATATTCTCACTAAATAATTGATTCTTTTTTATGATTTGTAATTCATGTTAAATTTATAATAATATAATTTGTAATTTTTAATGAATTGGGGACTCAATATGTTAAATCCATACCAACACACAATAGTTACTAATTATGTTATTAATATCATAAAATTGACTATTATTCACTTAATTTATCAAAATGAAGATAGTAATCTTTTACCTTTTTATTTTTTTTATCAACAAAAGGCATATTAATTATTAATTAAAATCAATAACTGAAAAAAAAAAGGTCCAAAGGCAACTAGAATTTTTAAAAAAGGCGAATAAAACGATGGCGTAACTCGTCTATTCCCACGGTTGGCCACACCCCCGGTGACGAATTGGCGTAGCGCATACAATAGAGAAGATAGCGAAAGGGGATCCTTCGATCACACCACAACAAAATGGCTGTAATGCCTTACAACGCACTTAGTTCTTCTTCTTCTTCTTCGCACTCATTACATTTCCTTCGGGATTCGAACTCCAACCTTCTTAACTTTGATTTTGGTTAGGACTCGTCGGGAACGACGCTCATGGATCTGATAACGGCGGACCCTACTCCGGCGCCGTCGTCGTCGACTGCGGCTGCATCTTCGGCGCCGACGCCTCCGGCATCTCTGCCCTCGGCGTTAGGTAAGCCTCCGGCGGAGAAGAAATCGAAGAGAGCCGCGCTGATGCAGATCCAGAACGATACCATTTCTGCTGCCAAAGCCGCTTTGCATCCAGTTAGGACCAATATCATGCCGCAAAGGCAAAAGAAAAAGGTACCGTAATTTCATCTCTTATTGCAAGAACTTGCGTTGCTTCATGGTTAATTTGTTGCGCGTCGTGGATCATTTAGTTTTGAGTGTAACTATATCGCTTTAGCATATGTGTTTTTGAAAGTTCCGTGTTATTGTCAGCCGGAGTTTAGTTGATACGACGATACCTCTCATACAAGATTCTTCTTTTAGTATTGGTAGGGTCATAGTGCATAATTCTGTGCGTTTGATCTTCGTGCTTGTTTGCTTCTGCAGCCAGTTTCCTACTCACAACTCGCTAGAAGTATTCACGAGCTAGCTGCCACTTCTGATCAGGTAAGTGTCGCAACTTTCTTCGCAGATCCCTGTTTGGATAAACTTAACTTCTCAATAAACACTTATGTAGGAGAAGTAAATAATAAAGAGAAAAGGAATTGAGCTTCTCCAATAAGCTAAATCAACTTACGTATTTCAACTTTTAGAGAAGTTAGATTTTTTTTTTGATCAGCAAAAATACTATATATATATATAAAACAGTACAAGGAGTACTGATGGAGATACAAAACAGCGGATACAAAAGAGAACTTTGAAGGCTTTATAACCAAGCCTACGAAGGTCTCACAGATCACGCAAGAAAGAAAGAACAAACAAAATACAACTGAAATTAGCCCCTCCCCAAAGGTACAAAACAGTGCCTCAAATTACTAGACCAAAAGTGAAAAGGTGTGTCAAAACCATCCTCTAGATTCCTTAACCAAGACCAGCAGAAGAAAATAGCATCTTCCAAAAGTTTGTGACCGTTATAGGGTTCATTGTGAAAAAGAATGTGGTTTCTGTGGTTCCACGTACACCATGTCAGAGCTGACCACCAAGTAAGCCACCTAGATAGGTGTTTCCCCCGTAGATGACAGAAGGAGGATTGTCTGAAATGCTCCTTTGGGGTAGAGGAGTATACCCCTATCATACCTACCCAAGCCCAAGATTCCCACCA
>PYAF01002420.1:152470-177957 GCA_007407185.1 Glycine tomentella | reverse complement strand
TGTGACCGTTATAGGGTTCATTGTGAAAAAGAATGTGGTTTCTGTGGTTCCACGTACACCATGTCAGAGCTGACCACCAAGTAAGCCACCTAGATAGGTGTTTCCCCCGTAGATGACAGAAGGAGGATTGTCTGAAATGCTCCTTTGGGGTAGAGGAGTATACCCCTATCATACCTACCCAAGCCCAAGATTCCCACCACAGAGGTAAGATATTAGGGCAGCTAAAAAATAAATGTGACGCATCTTCCTCAGAATTGTTGCAAAAAGGGCAGAGGGTATCTGGTATATGTATGTTTCTTCTCTTGAGATTATTCCTTGTAGGTAATCTATCCTTCAACAATCTCCATAGAAAGCAGGCTACTTTGGATGGGATTTTCAATTTCCATATGCTGCTGAATACCTCATCCTTAAGGTTACAATTCAGGTTTTTGCTGAGCATATGGTAGGCACTTTTCACCGAATATTGACCACTGGATTCACCCAACCAGATCCAAGAGTCTGATAGCTGTGGGTTGATTACCAACCCCTGAAAATCTTCCAAGAATTTTATAGCCATCGGAATTTCACATTCTCTAAACGGCCTTCTCCATTGTAGCTGCCATTCCCACCCTTGTTGATGTTGGGAACCCATCTGTTGTATGAGATGTTTTTTTTGTTGTGAAATCTGGAAAAGTCTAGGATATGTTTCTTTGAAAGATGTCCGATGTTCATTCCACGAATCTTCCCAAAAAAGTGTCTTATCACCATTACCAATCTTCCATCTAATTCCAGTAAAGAACCAGCCATCAAACTTTTAGAGAAGTTAGATGAGAGGACTGCATAAGTTGATTTTAACTTATGGGATAAGATTATTTCATTTTACCTTTTTATTTTCTTCTAAGTGCTTGGGAGAAGTTTATCCACATAAGATCCACTAATGTGCTTTCGTGGTTTGTCTACTCTCTTATGTTTATGTTTCTGATGGTAATGGTTTCAGAAAAGTTCTCAGCGACAATTAGTGCATCATGTGTTTCCAAAGCTTGCAGTGTATAATTCCGTGGACCCTTCATTGGCTCCCTCTCTTCTCATGGTATGCTCCAACTCCTTTGAACTTGAATGCTTGCTTCTAAGTTGTTTCTGATCTTCCCTTATCTAATATGTTCCAATTCCCTTGAACTTGAATGCTTTCTTTAAGCTGTTTTCATCTTCAATGTAGCTTGTATTGTTCTTTTGACTTGTTAGATTAAAACTTTAGGTGTGTCTTTGTATGCCTATGGAAAACTAGTGGCATTTTTTTTAATGGACGACAATGCTTCTGAATTCATGTAATAGTAAAATAATATGTGATACTGATATTTCTTTATGGAATGTGTTTACCCGTGCTTAATCTGTTGTCAAAATCTTGTATCTCTGTCTCTGTTCTGTAGCTTAATCAGCAATGTGAAGATAGAAGTGTTCTCCGATACGTCTATTACTACCTTGCCAGAATTTTGTCTGACACTGGTCCCCAAGGTTTGAGCACAGGTGGTGGGATACCAACTCCTAACTGGGATGCTCTGGCTGATATTGATGCAGTTGGAGGTGTTACTCGAGCTGATGTTGTGCCAAGAATCGTAGAGCAGCTTACTGCAGCAGCCACAAATGCTGAAACTGAATGTGAGTGGTTACTCACTTTTATTTTTTGATGGTTTTAATCATTTTAAGCATAAGGTTGCATACTTGCATGTGCATTTGTGCACAGGCTTATATGTTTTACCTTAAGTTGATAAATACCTATAGTTCTTTTGGGCTGTTAATTTAAATTTTATTTTATGCAAAATCCTTAGAACTCATGTGGAGTGAATGAGTTGAGTTCCCATCCACTCCTTATTCATTGCAGTAATTTTGTAAATAGATTTATCTGAAGATGTTAAGAATTTTGGACTAATAAGCTTTGGCATATATATTAGATTTTAAGCTGTTTGTTGACAAGGCAAAGACATATGTTCTGGCTTGTCTAGTACATAAATGCACTTGTGAAGGCAGACAAAGTTTGGAGAGACAGGAAATCACTGCATTCAAAGATGTGTTTAGTTTCATATAAATTGTTTATTGAGATTCTACGCATAATGTTTAACGAGATTGGTACATTATAGGAATGAAAATTCAGAGAAATGAAATATTCCATTCACAACAGAAAGGAGGAAAAAATAGAGTCTAAATTTAGGTTATGTAACTTTTATAGTGATGCTGTGAAGGCGATATATAATTTGCATTAACTTTTTATTTATTTATTTAGATAGATGAACAAATAATTTTGCCTGCATGAAAATAATCTGAAATTATAGTTTATCTTGAGCAGGTTAGGTCTTGCATTTCTTTGATTTGACTAAAAGAATTTTTATTGAAGCTTTCTCAGTTGTATTGTAATTGGTGCATCTGCAATCAGTAATTTGGATTTTGAGTTTCAATCTAGATGTCATTGTGGCAATGTTGTCATTAAATTGTAGTTGTAGAGTGCAGAGATACATGACATCCAGAGTTAATATCATCTCTTGAAATTTTTTGACATCAGAATTATGCAGATGGAATGAATTTTTTTGAATTGGTAAACGCGGGTTTGTCATGTTTGAAAATTAAATTGGTCATCTCGTTAAAACAATGCACGAGTTTTAGTTGTTGAAGTATGTCTTCATTTTTCATATTGAGATTATGTCTTGATTCCTATTCAACTTATGTTTTGAAGTTCATGCTCGAAGATTGCAATCCTTGAAGGCACTTACATATGCTCCTTCATCCAACTCTGATGTTTTGTCCAGATTGTATGAAATTGTATTTGGTATACTAGAGAAGGTTTGTGCTTTCCTGTTATCTTCATTATGTATATAAGATGTTGACTTTTACCCATTTATTTTTAATTATTCTTGTAGCCACCTTTATTCAGAATATGTTGTTTGGATCTATTGATGTGCATTGTCAATCTTGGGTATGCCCTGAGTTTGGATTTTTTCTTTTAGTTAAGATTTGGGTCTTTGGTTAGAAAAAGAGGGCAATGTTGTGTGGAAGTGCTAACATCATATAACGTAATTGAGACATTGTGGAATAGGCCAAAATTTTCTTAATATCTTGTTGAAAGGAAGAAATATAGTGATAATTTGATTCTTCGTCATCGTACATTCGTACTAAATAGTAGAGAAAATAGAAATTGTTTCTTCTTGAAAAATGTTTCCTTGAATTTTTTTTAATTATATCTATTCATTGAATAAGTGATGATCCAGCAGTTCTTACTTCGAATTTTTTGGACTTCGATTTAAGGTTTTTTGAATCATTGTGGTTATAATATGAATTGCACTGTATATGCTGTTGTTTGGTGTCTTTGGCTGAACTGAATTCCTTGTATCAATTCCTTGAAAATATTTGTCCCTATAACCGTTTGGGAAAAAACAATTTCATAGACTCTTTAATGGTGTTTAATGCATGGTTTTTTCGAAAGAGTTCAATTGTCTGACATACAAAGGGATTGAAGAGCTCCATTATTTTGTTTTCATTTTGTATTTACTCCTTTTCAATCTAGTTTTTGTTTTCTTTAGTTTTTTTTTAAAACTTTATTTGGAGTTATTCTCCTTTTCTTGCTTTCTCTGTAAAAAAAGTTATTTCTGTATCAAAAAGAGTTTTGAACTCATGGCACTTGAGTTTTCTTCACCTTTTCTGCCATTAATGATTTATAGGTTGACGATGCTGAGCAAAAGCGAAAGAAAGGCATATTTGGGGCTAAAGGTGGTGATAAAGATGTAAGATCATTTCTTTGTACTATTTTTTCTTTTATTATGCATTTTTTTTTTTAATTTTTAACTTAAGTGAATCTTTTTTGATATCCTATGGTGGAACTGTTCTCTTACCATTCAAAGCAATGCACAATTCTAGGCTTATAAGAATATGGTGAGAGCAAGCTATCAGAACAACTGTTTGACACCTCTCATTCTTCCTGATAATATAATGTTCTTTTACTAGGAGAAAACAACTGATCTTGACATTGTATCAGTCTTTATATTGCATGTTGCAATAAGTATATGATGCTTACCTACATAAAGGTTCCTATATATGTAAATCCTCAAAAAGTAGGAGATGATGTATAGTAGAAAGCCAATCAAGGTAGAAAAAGATCTAAGAAAAGAGACTTTCCAAAATCTGAATGACAACTCCTTGCAAGATTAAATTCGAGAGCTATCAATGGTCCAGTATGAGAAAAGGATAAAAATAGAGGTATAACACTGGGATGATTATCTCCAGGGACTGTCTTATGTAGAATAGATCTGTGACTTTGAATACCTTCTCTTTTAATCAGACCATAATGCTAGAACTTTTGACAAAAGATTCTTACAGTTAAATATTTTGCAGAATACATGTTTAGCTTTATTGTAATTTCCTTGAGTCTGAAATCTATACCTGAAAAGAACCTTGCTAAAAGGAGGAAATACAGTTGCCCCAGAATTCATGATTGCTGGTACTGACAATACTGCATCTGAAGCACCAAGTTAATACGGGGATATGCCAAATTTTAAAAAATTACAGCCATGTCACAACTATAATACAACACATAATTTTAGTATAAAGTTAATATAAAACAAATCTTAAATCGAAAGAGAGAATCAATATTTTAAATGCTAGTGAGTCATTTTAGACATAATAAAATGCTATACCTCTGTCCCTAAATATAAGACTCTTTCAACTAACTGCCACCCTTTAAGAATGTTGGTTAATTTAGTTAGTAACATTAAGTTTGTTTGCAATCTGTATTATTTTTTCAAAATTACCCTTAGAAATATTGGAACTCATCATCTCTCTATTCTCCACTTAATTACTTTATACCTAATTAATTAATGTGTGCTAGTCTTCTTCTCCAATCCTTATAAGAGAGAGAATGCATTTATCTCTTTAATTCATAGCATTTATTATAAAGTTATTAAGGGTATTTTGGTTAATAAATAATTAATGCAAAAGACAACTTGAAAAGAGTCTTATAAAAAGGGACAAACAAATTTGAAAAAAGAGTCTTATATTTAGGGGCGGAGGTAGTATCATTTATCTAATTATTACAATTTTCCTATCTGTATCGGTATAAAAATAAAAAATAAAAAAATTGAAAGAAAAAAATTGTAAACAGTTAAACACAATTAGAAGTGTTGACATATACACGTGTTCGACTTAGATACTACACAACAACACGGCTGTTTTAAGTGTCTGTGCTTCCTAGCTTTTAGGTGAAAACACATGAATGGTTTTATAATACACATCTCTAACATACCCTCTCATGCAATAGCCTGTTGGGCTATAACCATGGATAGTTCACTGTGCCCCAAGCCCTAGTGCTTAAGTTAGTAGGTGAAGACACTTGAATGATATTATATTACATCTCTGACATGTTATATGCTTGATCATATAGTCTATCATCCGAAGCAATCTACAATATGCTGCCTTAAGTGCTCTGAGAAGACTCCCTCTGGATCCTGGGAATCCAGCATTTCTGCATTATGCTGTACAAGGGTAAGTTACTCCTAGAACCAAAACTTAGAGGAACAAATAGTTCATGGCCTCTCTTCGAGCAACTTTTTTCGTCTTGCTTTTCGTTTATTTTGGAGCTGGCATTAAGTTTGCATAATTTATTATTAGCTTTTGCATTCTTCCATTGTTTCTGGTCTATAGTTCTCGAATCTCAAAACTAGAGTTGACTGCAGGATTTCATTTGCTGATCCAGTTGCTGTGAGGCATGCACTGGAAATTGTTTCTGAGATAGCTACAATGGATCCTTATGCTGTTGCAATGGCCTTAGGTAACAGTGTACATCTTAATAAATTTTCCATTAAAATGATGTTCAAGTGTTTCATTGCATATTCAAGTGTTGGAAACAAATTTCTCCAAAATCCCCTAAATCTAATGCTTCTTGGATATTCTTATGCAGGAAAGCATGTGCAGCCTGGAGGTATGCTTGTTGGATCACCGTCTTTGCTTCCTTCCTTCCTTTCTGTGTGTTTGTTTGAATATGACATTGAATGTGATATATTTTTATTCAGTAAAAAGAAGTATTTAATGACCAATAGCCAGTTTTCAGTCAGTAAATATGTGAAAACACTTAAAATGCTTAACATCTGTCTCATAATTTGTGTGTGTACTGTACTTGGAGAGGAACTCCACTTCTGGTATTTAATAAACCATAGAATCAAAATATATGTGGAACATTTTTGCATAATTAATTTCTGAGTTTTTCTGCTAAGATATAAGGCTTTGTAGATTTTAATAATTTACTATCTTTACGCTGTTCCACGCTTCCACCATAATTATATAGTTTGGTGATGGTTATTTGGTCTGTGCAGGGGCTTTACATGATGTTCTCCACTTGCATGATGTTCTTGCTAGAGTTTCTCTAGCGAGGTTATGTTGTACAATATCAAGGGCTAGAGCTTTAGATGGTTGGTGTATTAAAAGCTTGTGTTTAATGAAAATTGATCCTCGGGAAATTTGCTATGATTAAATTTCTGTTTTGCATGCATGTACAGAGAGATCAGATATTAGATCTCAGTTCAATTCAGTGCTCTATCAGCTTCTATTGGATCCTAGTGAAAGGGTCTGTTTTGAGGCAATTTTGTGCGTACTAGGAAAATATGATAATGCTGAGAGGTGCGGTTTATGTCTTACAATAATAGTCTCTATACCCTGCTAATCTTATTTTTAACTTAGATTGTCTAGGTTTTATAAGTTCCTTGAAAGTTACTATGTTAACATTCTGCCTTGTGATTGGGTTGGATGTTATCTTATTATGTTTACACATTCTAGGACTGAGGAGCGTGCAGCTGGGTGGTATCGTTTGACCAGGGAAATTCTCAAGTTACCAGATGCATCATCAAAGGAAAGTTCTAAAGATAAACAGAAGACAAAACGCCCTCAACTGCTTATTAAACTTGTAATGAGAAGGTTCAAAAACTCATTTGTGTATTTCTGTTTGCATGTCTTTTGTCTTGTTGAATTATCAAGTCATTGACTCATGTGAAGAATAAACTGTCTAATCGTAATGCACATTGTCTATTATTTACTGCTCTTCAGGTTAGAGAGTTCTTTCCGTAGCTTTTCTAGACCTGTGCTTCATGCAGCAGCTAGAGTTGTACAGGAGATGGGGAAAAGTCGGGCTGCTGCCTTTGCTTTGGGCATACAAGATGTTGAAGAAGGGGCACATGTCAATACATTTGCTGAGGCTACAGATTATAATGATTCAGATGAAAGCACACATCCTGAAAGTAATGCTTATTTTATGTGTTTAATGGTGGATGCTTGCGTAGCATTGTAAAAAAAGGCTTTTGGTCTTTTTATTTATTTATTGTAAATAGTTAGATATAGATGCAGAGAGTTACAAAAAGTTTATTGAATATTAAATATCATTGTCAAGAGATATATAACCAATCTTATGCCTTCATAAAACCACTTAAGCTTTTAGGAGAATTGATCCTTGACAATCATAATATTTTTCCTAGGTTCTTATCTTCATGATCTTCCCTTCCGGTTTCTTTTGTTTGTTCAGTTGTTCCTTTGGTTAAGCTATTCTTTTCTCTTAGAATGTGGGTTTGAGTCTAACTCAATTCCAAAATCTAGCTCATAGGGTGTGGGTTGTCCCCCACTTATATACTCTATCTTGACACTATTTCTAACTGATGTGAGACTCTAATTTTTTCCAATTCATCCCCTCATGCCCAACACTTTTGGGTTTGGTGTGTAGATAATAGAGTTGGTGGCCTGTTTAATAGATCTATGATAGACTTTGATACCATCTTAGAATGTGTATTTGGGTCTAACTCAACACCAAAAGCTGGCTCATAGGGTGAGGTTTGTCTCCCACTTGTATACTCTTTCTTGGCATTATCTCTAGCCGATGTGAGACTTGGGTTTTTCCAATATTCTCATATTGTATTTTGAGATTTCCAATGATGCTTATAGTCGTTGTTTCTGATTACTTTTGTAGAAAGAAAGACATGAGATTGGTATATGTTTGTACTGTGGATTTGCTTGATTAGGCTGCTTGTCTGATTTGTACTAGTAAGCTAGGTTTAGTACAAGCATAGTTTCAACCTATGTTTAATACTTTTAACATATACATGATGCTTTTGTAACACTCCTTTTTATGCTGGATCATAGAGGTTAATCTTAAAGACTTTTTTAAAGATGTCTATTAGTTCTGCACCCACTCATAGTCAAAATGAATCCCTGTGAAGTTTTTGACAAAGAAAGTCCACTTCTATGTGTGTGTGTTTCATGTAAAGTTAGATACAATATAACTGTAATTCGATTACGACACCATAGTTGCATAGGCCTAGTTATCCTAAAACCAATCTAATACACATGTTTGCATTGAGTCTCAGTGATAGCTCAACATGTTGAACTATTATCTTATTATATACTTAATTGATACTTTGATGTAGGCATTCGAAGAACTTCTTCAGTATCTAATTTAACTGCTGGCAGAGATACTGTCTCGGGAATGTTGGCTTCATTAATGGAAGTGGTACGGACAACAGTTGCCTGTGAATGTGTTTATGTACGAGCCATGGTGATCAAGGCATTAATCTGGATGCAAGATCCATTTGACTCATTTGATGAACTAGAATCTATTATTGCATCGGAACTTTCTGATCCAGCTTGGCCAGCAGCACTATTGAATGATGTACTACTCACTTTGCATGCTCGTTTTAAGGTAAATGAACTTTCTCTTGTGAATGGTATATCGGTGTTAAACATACTTGAATTTGTTCAATAAAGCATTACCTGAAGGATGAGGCAATGAGCAACCAATATGATTGGATTTTAGCAATATTTTTGCTAATAATATAGATTGATTTGCTGCCTTTAAAAGACCAGTTCTATTTAAATTTTAATCTGTCAAGTGAAGGCTTATGGATGGGGTTTCATACCTTGCATGACCCCTTTCATGTGAGATCCTTTTGAGCTTGAAGCATGGACAATGCATTACTTTTTGAAGTTTTCCAGCTTCATTTTAAAAGAATGGGGAAGAAGGTTTGAACTCTTGATCACATGGCCATGGAGGCTTTAATACCATGTCAAAGACCAACTCTCCTAAAAGCTTAAGTTGTTAGGTGAGAGGATCATGAATGGTTTTTTATATCCAACACTCCTTTTCTTTTAACACCTTATTAGGATATTATATTGTAGTTATCATTTGTTGGATTATGTTCAAATATTATTGTGCCTGTGTGCATTGTTTGCCCATGCTCTGAGTAAGGATAAAAGCCATGGGTACTATAAATGAGGGGGCATGAGCTTGAATGTCAGAGAAAATTTTAAAAATGTGTTTTGCTGAAGAGACATAAATAACAATATTTTATTATTGGTCTTCCTTATAAACTTTGTATATCTTAGTGCATGCAATGGATAAATGTGCTTTTGTATTCATGCATGATGGAAAACCTAAGTTTGCTTAATAGTTATTTCAATTTTGCTTTGAAGGCTTCTCCAGATATGGCTGTTACTCTTCTTGAAATTGCAAGAATATTTGCTACCAAAGTTCCAGGAAAGGTTGATGCAGATGTGTTGCAACTGCTCTGGAAGGTCAGTTTACCTTGACAGTTTTTATTATTTTTTAAAATTAATGTGTTCGGTACGCATCTGTTTATAACGGAGTGGTCTAATAATGATAAATAGAGACAAATACAAACCACAACTTCTGAAGCAACATATCCACATTACATACTAGATGCATGTGCACAGATACCCAGTTCATTTGATCAATTGTGAGTTTCCTTGATGATTTTGACTTAAAAGAATGAGTGACTAAATGAATAGTCTATTTTCAGACTTGTCTTGTTGGAGCTGGTCCTGATGGAAAACATAAAGCTTTAGAAGCAGTCACAATTGTACTTGATCTACCACCTCCACAGCCAGGGTCAATGCTTGGTCTTACTTCAGTGGACAAGGTGTCTGCATCTGACCCAAAGTCTGCTCTTGCATTACAAAGACTAGTTCAAGCTGCCGTAAGCATTACTATTTATTCAGAATACCTTACTCATTCTTTGGCTTTTGCAACCCAATAAAAATGTTGGAATTAAGTTTCTCTTTTTTCTGACAACTTGTGCTTTTAGGTATGGTTTCTTGGGGAAAATGCAAATTATGCTGCTTCTGAATATGCTTGGGAATCTGCTACCCCGCCTGGTACTGCATTGATGATGTTAGATGCTGACAAAATGGTCGCTGCTGCTAGTTCTCGTAATCCTACTCTAGCTGGTGCCTTGACAAGGCTCCAGAGGTGTGCATTCAATGGCAGCTGGGAGGTATATAGTACTCACTTGAGTGGTTTCCCTTTACTTGTTTAGTTGTTTATTACCCCTATCTCAAAATCTGCAATGAATTTTTTAAATGGTATTATTTAGACTCAGAGAACAATGATATGCTTTCTTAGTATAAAATAGTGTTAGCTGGCCTTCACAAAGTTTTGGTCTGATTCAGCCTCTGGGTATAAGTATTAGTGCATAGTTTTACCACATGGTTATTTGTTCTTGCTGTTTAACTTAAATATTCTCTGTTCAATGAACATGCAGATTCGAATTATTGCTGCTCAAGCTCTTACAACAATGGCAATTAGATCTGGTGAACCTTTCAGGTTACAGATTTATGAGTTTCTGCACACTTTGGGGCAAGGTGGTCTTCAGTCACAGTTCTCTGATATGCATCTTAGTAATGGAGAAGATCAAGGAGCAAGTGGTACAGGCCTTGGAGTTTTATTAAGTCCTATGATAAAGGTTCTGGATGAGATGTATAGAGCACAAGATGATTTGATCAAGTGAGAGCCAAATCCTAATTTTGTGCTTTTTTCAAATTTGATGATCTTGATTACTAATGCTCATGAACTGCTTATGAATAGGGAAATACGCAATCATGACAATGCTAAGAAAGAATGGACTGATGATGAACTGAAGAAACTATATGAAACCCATGAAAGGCTGCTAGACCTTGTTTCATTGTTTTGTTATGTTCCAAGAACAAAGTATCTACCTTTGGGCCCAATAAGGTATTGATATTGAATTGCATTCTGTATTCGAACTAATTTTGCATGTTACTCATGTTGTATCTAAAGAGACTAGTATGCTCTTCTGCATACAGGAGAGTGCATCGGAAGGATAGCTTTTCAAAATGGGCTGAGGAACTTTGTTTTGATTTTTGAGTGTTCACATTTTTTTTGTGATTCTGATTTTTTTTTATAGAATTTTGTCCTTAAGTTCATTAGGCATTTGTAAAAATTAAGACCTAGGCGTTTGGTACAAGAAAAGTTTTTTCATGCCATGGAATCATCATTCCTGAGACTCATAAATCCTGGGAATTATGATTCCTAAGAATGATTAAACTTGTTTGGTTGGTCATAAATATTCTCATATAAGTTTCCTGAGAATAAAAGAGTAACATAGTATTTTACCACTAACAAGTCTTATTGGTGTTATTCTCTAAATATGATTTTCCTCTGAATTTTTGATAGTGCCAAACTCATTGACATCTATCGTACACGCCACAATATTAGTGCATCTACTGGTTTGAGTGATCCAGCTGTTGCCACTGGTATATCTGACCTTGTCTATGAATCCCAACCACCAGCTGCTGAGCCTGATACACTTGATGATGACCTAGTAAATGCTTGGGCAGCAAACCTTGGTGATGATGGCTTATGGGGGAACAATGCACCAGCAATGAATAGGGTATAAGTTAGTTAATGTATTGCCTTTTATCCATTTTGCTTTCCTAATCTTTAATTTGATTAGAAAATATTTTACTAATGCTTATGTGGTAGTGTGTGTGTGTGTGTATATAAAATAGGTTATAGAATTGTGAATTACCAAGCTAATTTTTAAATTGTGAATCATAATTTCTATTGATTAGTAAGATTCAATGACAATAAAAAATTACTTCAAATATATCATATAGATAATGTATAGAGTTCAATGTAATCATTTTAAACTAGAAATAGATAAAACAAACTTAATCATAAGTCTTATAAAACAAAATTATTAGTTATATATGAGTTTGTGAAGCCTTTATTTTGGAAGAGTGGAAACAAAGCTTTTAATAAGTTTTACGAATGTTAAATTTTAGCAATCTAACCATTGGATGATGTTTTCATTTGATGATTATGCATATCAAAGTTTAGATAATTTAAACATTTGTAGATATGTAATTTAATAGTAAAAAAATATTTATATTTTAAATAACACTTTATACATTCAAATAAAGTGGTGCATTGAAGTATCAATAAGTTTTTAAATTATATGAAATTTTGTATACTTAATCTACTTCATGAAAACTTTTAATAGTATGGTTGGTTTGAGAAAATTTAACTTTGTAAAATGTTATTAAGGGTGCCATCTTGTCTAGTTTGACACCTGCTGTCAATTGATCATGTCTTTTAACAAATTGCTAACCTCCTCACCTTCCTGAGGAGATTAACATGCTTTGCATTTTGTTTTGGACTAACAAATCACATCTATTCTTGTTAAAATAACGTAATATAATGGACAGTATTGTCTTTTTTCTTTTTAAAATTTAAATATTTACAGTTATTTCAACCACACTTTCCTTACGTTGATGCTCCCATGTGCTGCCTAAGAAAAATTACTACTTCTGATATTTACATTTGAAAATTAGAAACTCGTCTATTACTAGAGTCTTCAATTTCTTATTTGTTAAGAGGCATGCCAGACTAGCAAACTGTAAGTTGTTGAGTGGTGACTATCTACCAGGCAACCAGCATTTACATTTGGTGATATGAGAGATACAAATTGCAGTTGAAAATTTGTGCTTTTCATGTCACAGAATTCATATTTTGGAACACTGGGGTGGGTGAGAAAAATAATGAGATTGTTATGTGAGTGATTAAAAAAGCCAAAACATAAGAATTCAGAAAGACATTTTACCCACTTTGTTCAATTTTTTAACAGAAAATGATGGATTTATAGTCCACATCAAAATGTGGATGATGCTAACTTCCACATGAATGTGTGGAGGTTAGCAATATATGTGCGTGTGTGTGCAAAATATAAAGCTAATATTCCTTGTGATTTGAAACTAAGTTGATTTTAAATTGAAAATGCTTTTTTTTTTTTTTTCTTTTTGGATTTAGGTAAATGAATTTCTGTCAGGTGCTGGAACAGATGCCCCAGAAGTCGATGAAGAGAATATAATCTCTAGGCCTTCAGTTAGCTATGATGATATGTGGGCAAAAACACTTCTAGAATCTTCTGAGCTAGAGGTAATGATTAAGCCAGATCCTTTTTACATATGATGCATTGGGTATTAAAATTTATGGTATGTGTCACTTAAATCCATTCCTGGCAACAACAGGAAGATGATGCAAAGTCATTGGGATCATCATCTCCAGATTCAACAGGATCAGTTGAAACTTCGATATCATCCCACTTTGGAGGAATGAGCTACCCTTCGCTGTTTAGTTCCCGGCCACAAACTACGGTACCAAATATTATGATTAATAATCAATTTGTTTTGCAACATGTACCACACGTCTAATTTGATGCTATTTCTGAACCTTTTATATTTGATATTTTATGCAAATTTTTTTAAGCCATGAGAGGACTGATATAATGCATAGCATTATAATTTAATGTTAAGATTGAATGGCCAAATCTTAGTATTACTGTTAGTTAGAAACATTACTTACAATTACATTTCCCCTGGATTAGAGATTACAAACTTCCCCAAATATTCTGAAATCAGGTTACAGGTACAAAGGGAAGAGTATTTTTTTAATATGTAAAAACCATGGAGAATTGGATTCCACCATCAAATAATGGGATCAATGTGTGTAGGCAATTGGCCTTTAGACCTCATTTATCTGTCTCTAGGGACTAGTATAATTGTCATCTTTCTGTAATATTCTAGTACCTTAGGCTGAAGGCCTGAAGCTTACTAAGCTTCAAACTTATTACGAACAAACCCTTAGATAAAAGTTGAAAAAAGAAGAAATATAGTAAGCTCCATCAGACATGCATGGCATACAACTCAAAGACGGACTAGAGATGCCGGAGATGTCTGGAATGATCATGATCATTAGCCTGTTGGAAATTTCATGGTAAGCAATAAAACTTAGCAAGGCCCAAACTTCTCTAAACAACATTTGGAAGCTTCAACCAGAAAAATGTTTTAGGAGATCCAAAAAAATGAAATTGAAACCAAGTCTGTTGGCAAGGAGAGTGACTTTGGGTGATGAAACAAGTCCACAAGCAGTAGATGGATGCAAGCACGAGAATGGGAAGATCAAAAAGTTGGAAGAAGAAAGAATTTTTTGGTTCGACGCATAGAATTAGCTAAGCATTTTCTCCGAACAAATACAAAATCAACGCCAAAAGATTAAACTGAAGTGAGTGAAAGGAACTCAGAATATATAATAGACGGACATGGATGGAAGAAATTATGGGATTTTGAATTATCTTAATTTACTGTGGATCATTCTCCCCCACTAAGATATTTTGTAAATATTCTAACAATATTTTTGCATCAATGAGTTCTTAATTTAATCACCTTACCTTGAATGTTGCAATATCATCACATTGATTCACTTTTTTTTTTGAGTCATAACTCTGTTATTGTCAACTTCTTTTGTATTTGAAATTACTTATGGAAATCTAAATTATCCATGGCAGGATAAGGCACCAGCAAGCCGAGGCTTTATGTATGAAGGTTATGGTTCTCCAGTAAGATCCCTTTGCCTGCTTTAGTTTTATTTTATTATTCTTATCTAGTTTTGATCTATGTTTCAGACGATTCCTTTTTAGTTCTTTTCCTCTTCATTTTTCCCCTCCTTCTTTCCTTTTATTTTATTTTCTTTTTGTCTTTTTTCCTCCTTTTTTTTTTTTTTTTAACTTTCTAGTATCTATCATTGGGTTTATTTACCACCAACTTCAATTAACTTGGGTTAAAGGTGCTGTTGATGTTGATTCTTATCTCGTTTTGATAAAATCTCAATCTTTTTAGATAAGAGAAGAGCCTCCGTCATACTCATCCTCTGTCATGCAAAGACACGAGTCATTTGAGAACCCCCTAGCAGGGAATGGATCACATAGTTTTGGGTCTCAAGATGATGAGCGAGTTTCATCTGCAAATCCTCAACATGGAAGTGCACTTTATGACTTCACAGCAGGAGGAGACGATGAAGTAAGTTGATTTAAAATTTTAACAGTAGATGAAAAAAGCATCATACCTGCCATTTAATTGGAAAATTTGGGAATAGGTTAGGTCGGCGGTCTAAACAATCCAACAAATTGAATAAAAATTAGTGCAAAACTAGTTGAACCAGTGCCTTGAAACCCATTTTGAACCTTTTTAAATTTTCTCTTTTTAATTTTTTTTATCTTAAATTTTTTATTTAATCTAAAGGCTTTTTGAGACAAAACCATCGTGACTTAGAAAACAAAAACAATACAAAGCTTAAAAAGGTATAGTTATGTTATAAATTAGAAATCAACTTATAGTATGGGTAATAGAGACCGAAGTGTCATATGGTGGTGTGAATTTGAACCGTGGCTGTACAATGCAATGTTTGCATATGTGTCCCCGGATCTTGACCTGAAAACAAAAATACACAAAATCAACTTTTTATTGTTGATTAATTTTTTTCTTTCAAGCCTATATATGGTCGTTTATGTTAATCTAAAATTTACTCGATTTAAATTTATTTTAGCTCATTACTCAATATAATATAATATTAAAGTATATATTAATTATCACCTATTCAACTACAGTTACACACTCACACTGATGAACCATAAACCTTTACCTATTCAGTGACTAGTCTGGTTTTTGAAAACGTTGATTTTAACTTTGATGGATTTACCTTTTAAGGTTTCACATGTTGATGCGTATTCGATATTTCTTTGGACTTTGGCCTTTCGGCCTGTTGTGTTCATTTTGTAGATGTATTATAATATTATTTAGAGGTAGGCTTGGATATTTTAGATGCAAACATGGATATAATTTCTTTGTTTTTCCTGGCAGTTGAGTTTAACCGCAGGAGAAGAAGTTGAGATTGAGTACGAAGTAGATGGCTGGTTTTATGTAAGTCTTTGATGAGATATCTATTTGTATCTTGTCTGATGTAGAAATTTAGATAACTAGAATTTACATGGATTCCTTATGTTTTTTAATCATACATAGGAGAATCAGTTGTTGATCGCATACTTTGCCGTGCAGGTTAAGAAGAAACGCCCTGGTAGGGATGGCAAGATGGCTGGACTGGTTCCTGTGTTATATGTTGGTCAATCTTGAATCATGTACGTAAGCTGTTGTAACTTCCGATTCATGCAAATGGCCTTTTTGCTTTATTTTATCCAGTGTTGCTTTCATTCAAAGTTTCCATGTTCCCATGTAGCATGCCATTCTGGTTGTTCTCCTATCCTCGTCCCTAATTCGTCTAGTTGTAAGCTATCAAAGTATCATTTTCCATGCTAATTGCTTGTGAGTGTCTAGTCATTCATCATAGTAGGGCTTTCAATCTATTATATTTTTTATTTTACATACAGCTATTGGTGTACGAGTGTTTGTTCTTATACAGGGAATTCAATATATCAAGCGAAAGTTTCACGTTTTTGAAGTCAGCATATTGTCTTTAGAAATCTATTCAATACTTACTAACAAATCCCGATAATCTCTTGACGTCCAGATCTTCCTAAGATCCCTTGCTTCATTCAAAATTTTCTTTTCCGGTGAACACTCTTATTACATGCTAACTTTTATTGGTTCAAAATGTGATTAATTACAAGCGTCTTAACTTTGGAGAAATATGAGATCATGGGGCATACAATATGGAATCAGACAAGAAAGCACATCAAAACGATGACAAAAATAATCACGGAGCATAAAAATATGGAGTAAGACGAAAAAGCACATCAAAGCGATGACAAAAATATGATCGCATGTAATGTCTAATAAAATGGCAGAATATTTTGTCGAGAATTAAACATAGTTATCAAAATACAAGGTTAAATGTCATTTTTGATCTTTTGTATTTTAATGTTTTTTGTCTTGGTATATTAAATTTTAAAAATTTTATTTTGATTTTTTATATTTTGAAAGTTTTATTTGAATTTTTTTTTGTTTTCCGTTAAAAAATATACTATTTCGTTAGCTTTTAATTCTTTTGAAATTAATTTAAAAGTGTGACGGCTAAAAAATATTATTATATCTTTTAAAAATAATTTACATAATTCATCATCCAAACAAACACTATCTAACTGAACAACACAAATATGTTTTTTACATAATTTTTTTTGAAATTTAATCATATGATATTTAAAAGAATTGAAGAAAAATAAAGTTATCTTAGAAGTTCTGTTCATAATTGTTCACTATTCTTGATATCTTAGAAGGTCTGTTCATAAAAAAGTATTAACTTTAGTGGCTTGCTGGCAGACAGCCAAAAATAATAGGGTTTGAATCCTCCTTAAACATTTAGGAAGAAGTAATGATAATATATACATTACAACTATTTTATTAATAAATTATATCATTAATTTCTCTATATTTCTTTCTTTTTATTAAATCAAACAATCTATTACACTTATATTTTTCTCTCTTCTCTTTCTCTCTCTAGATATCAACAAATAGCATAGGATCGATGTTCATCCTTTAGGACGTACTCAGCATTGACAAAGCGTTAATTAGAAAGGGACCAGTCCAAATGAAGGTTTTGGGAGAAAAGAAAGAACCCTACCCGCTACGTAGCACTGCCGTTGAGATTCCTTAATAGCTGCATACCCGTCTTTGTCATTTCCCCTAACACTACTTCTTTAAGTGTGAATAATTGTAATCATTTATTTATTTTTTCTTGATTTTTAATTTTATGACTTATTATATTTATTATTTTCTTTTCTTTCTTTTTCTTTTTCTTAATTTTTTACACTTTTTTAATGACTTTCTCTCCTAATTTATAAGTGAAATTCATTAAAATTGATGTTTTTTTTATATATAAATTTCAATCAATCATAAACAAGATATTAAAAAGAGAATATGTTAGCATTTAACAATTCATTTCTGTTATTTCAAAGGTTACAAATAATTATTGTAGTTGCAATTAAATGACTTTATTAATCTTTTTGCGTGTGCATAATAATAATAATGATAATCAAACTTAAGTCTTTATGCATTTAACCCAATCCCCTCGTTACAATAGGCCGACCCTAGTGGTTACTTTATTAACTTTTTTTCCTATACTGATTTGGTTACAATTGTTTTGAGAATCAAAGACTACTTACTATTGGTTACAATAATAAGTTTATAAACATTGCATAGGGGATTTACAATTTGAACTTTGAGATCAAAGTAAATAATTTTATTTGAATCAAATAAGATCAATATATCATTATGAACGATTTTTTTTTTCTTTTGAATATTTATCCACTATATATATAATATTTAAGAAGTAAAAACAAATATTAAAGTGAATAATATTAAAGGTGTAATCTAGGTTTGCATTCTTCATAATTACTATTGACTATTTCCAGTTTGAAAATCGTTTATTTTTTTCTATTTATTTTACAAAACTTCAATCTTAGTAATTTCTTTACAAATTTCTTTAGTTCTCTCATTTTTTTTGTTTTATCCTCTTTTTTTTTACATTATTGATAATAATAAGAATTAAACTTAAATTTTCATGCATTTTTTTGTCATGATGACCGCATACGAAAAAAAGTTTTCATGTATTCAGTATTTACTTCAATCCTCCAACCCTAGTGGGTTCTCTTATATATCCTTTTTATGATCATACATTAAGTCTTTTTAATACTTTCTCTTAAAGTCTCAGTTTTACACACAGCCTTAATCGATAAACTAGTCCTTACTCTTGCAAATTGGGAAAACTTGAGTAAAACCTAAACCTAATTAAAACTTTATTTTCTTATCAGTTAGACATATATATGTCCACAGAATCAGATTTAATTTCCATACCTATTCCTCCCTTTTAACTTTTAAGGCTAGGTTACTTTTATAAAAGATACACTTTTTTTGTTTTTTCTGTTAAAGAAACAAACCGATAAGACAAACACTACATTGAAAGTGGAAATTAACCCCAAGTGTAATCACGTAGTTGATACAATATTGAAAGGTAAAATGCAAATTATCACATCAACCCAGTAATTGGTGCCTTATACAAAACAATGTTCACTTGTGATGCATTGAATAATTAGGACAGGTAACAAAAATCATGTTTTTGTAAAGTAATCATTCACTTCGAGAAAGATGCGTGCCAATCATATGCGACCATACAATCTTTCTGCAAGTCACATTTGTAAATTTGGTCTACACAGACATTAATTTGGAAAAGAAGTTGTGTGGCTATTTTATTTATAGGAAGTCCCTTGAATACAAGAAATTATCGATCGATACAACATAAACTGTAAAGGAAGAAATACAAGCGAGAGAAAACATTTGGGCCATATATGTATACAATAGATTGATAGCACACATGACTTGTACAAATGTGTTGATTCAAATTAAATATGTGTACAGGGTTTGTGAGGATGAAGACGAATTGGAAGGTTCTTTGCAGGTACGGGCAAGGGATCAACGATAATCTTCTCATCTGGAATCAATTTTTCCCACTTAAACCTCTTCACTAGGTTGTGCATGAAAACCAATATTTCCAATCGAGCATACTCTTTTCCGGGGCACATCCTTGGTCCTCCACCAAATGGTATAAAAGTAAAAGGAGCTGGCCCTTGTCCTTCGAATCTAGTTGGATCGAATTTCTCTGGCTCCGGAAAGTATTCTGGATTTTTATGAGTTGCATTTGCACTCCAATACAACTACCACATAGCAAAAGAACCAAATTAAGTGACATCAAAATAAATAGCAGAACATATGTCTTATAAATCTACCTATTAAATCTCATGTAATTGCATAGCATTTTCATCTAATTCTATAATAACGATTCTTGGATTACAGTGTAAAAGTGTTTTACAATATTAGTACATCATCTTCAAATTATATTAATAAATGTTATTTTATTTGTGTGATGCCTCTTTCAATAAAACAAACAAAAGTTTCTTGTCAGAGAAACTACATATATATATATATATATATATGTATGCCTTTGTAAGAAAATCAAAAGAGTGTATGTAAACAATATGTATATGCCTTCGCAAGAAAAATCCGTATGCAATTTCATTACCTTCCATCCTTTTGGAATTGAGAAGCCATTGAAAATAAAGTCATTGATAGCTTCCCTAAAAGCTCCTTGAACTGGAGGAGCGATTCTCATTACTTCACAAACTACATTCCAAGAATACTTCATCCTGTTGATATCATCCCAATTCAATAACTCTCCTGGCAATTTCGATTTTGCGATTTCCATTTGTTCTAAACACATTACACAAAAAAGAAGCACGAATAAGTATATATCATAAAGAATCACGGCATATATGTTAAAATATTTATTTTATCTTATAAACAAATACCGTCTTAGAGAATTCATAACACAATAATGTTTAAAACTGTATTTTTATATACAGAATTCTTAACTTTTTGTTTTAAACTTAGTTTTGATTTAAAATTGAAATTTTAAAAATTCAAATCTAGTTTTGGGCTTGACTTATTCATCAATTCTTATAAATATTCATTTCAGGATGAAATATCCTAAATTAAGATTTTAGATCACTTTTTGGTGGATCCTATAATACTACATAAGATTAAAGATTTCTCAAGATTTTTTTCTTTAATGATAGATTCTTAGGGAAAGAGAAAGAGAGAAAATTTATTATTTTTTGAACAATGTGCAAATCTTGAGGGATCTTTTACAAAAACTCATTATCTAAATCTCTTCATTATCTTTATTGGGAGATTTAGTGAAAATTAGATCTTAAACTCAAGATCTAACACTAAAGATGCTATAAAAGAAAGGTTTATTGTGAAATTGGATATAAAAAAGTAAGATTTACTGTATTTTCAATAATAAAAAATATAATTATATTATCAATAAAATAATAATATGCTTGACTAGCTAGTTGCATGAAGTGGGATTCTTTCAAATTTTGACAAAAATAGCACGAAATTAGAGCAACAATCAACCGCATAAATGATGAGGTTAGCCTTGATAATTTATTTAGGAGCTAGGCTAATTCGCAATCCAAACGTCAACCGACTCATGTGAAAATCGGTGAAGTTTGACGTACGTTAAGAGGAACTGAAATCACGAAGATTTGGACTTGTGGACTTGATAGTTGACCTTAAATACTTCTTTTATGATATTTCAGAAAAAAGTTTGACTTTAAATACTTCAAAGATATTAATTGTTGGTATAAATTTTCAGTAAACACTTACATAAATATTGAGATTAACTTTTTAACAAGCAAAATCAACAAAAAAATTTATCAATAGACTCACCTAGATAAACTCTATCATAAATGTGAGGGAGTTCAGCAAGATATTTGACAATGAAAGTGATTGCAGCAGTAGAAGTGTCATGGCCTCCAATCAAAAGGCCAAGAATCCTGTCGGCAATATCCAATTCATTCATGAATTGTCCATTCTCATTGCATGTTAGCAACATGTGAGATAAAATGTCTTGTGTTGGTGAAGCTTTTCCTTCAGCTAAATCCACCTTCCTCTGTCTAATGATCTTTAACAGTTCCTTCCTGGTTGCGTTTGCTGCCTTGATTGCTTTGTTGAACAGCGTTCCAGGAAGATCAATAGGCACTGATACGATTCCAGACGCCAACAGGTGAAAAGGGTTCTCTAATTTTGCTACGTCAATCACATCCTCAACGCTCATAAACAAACGACAAGCCAACAAGAACGTGTACCTGTACTTAAGCATATACATGAAATCAATTAACTCGTGCACTTTAATTAATTGGTACTTGAATTGTGATTAATCTACTAAAATCACATACACCCAAAAAAAAAAAAAAAAACGATTATGATCACCGATGCATTAGTGGAATGTGTGATCGATTGTGTAAACGGCAAAATTTGTAATATTGCATTTTGAGTTGCACAATACAACACTGAAAACCATGGTTATTAACATGAACAAAACTTAAAAACAATATTTATGTTTTTTTAGTATTATATTTTAATTAGGAGTAGAATTCTACTTTAACAATTCACATAATTTTTTCAGTTATAATATTTATTATTACATAAATTAAGGAGATGAAATTCTAATTTTAATTAAAAAGAAATACCATGGGAAACATATAAAGAACAACATCTAAATTTGTGGACATATTTGATTATTAATGAGTGAATGTATGACCTCTTCGCCAAGGGATAGACGGTGACTTCCGTCTTGTTGTCCCAAAGGGAAGCGAAGTGATTTTGAGCAATGGTGTCCATGATGCCAACGTAGCGTTGGAGAGCCTCGGGGTTGAAGAACTGAGGAAGCAACTTCCTCGTCATTTTCGAGTCTTCATTGGTGTTGGCGGTGGGGAACAGCTTGTTCACGGTGATGGGCCACCACGCTGAAACAAGCTTGTCCTCATTCGAGAACAAGAACTTGTTGCAGGTGGCCCCACAGAAAATGACCATAGGTTCTCCGAGGATGGAGGTCTTGAACAGGTGGGAGGAGTACCTGATCATCCGGTCGAAGAAGAACTTCTCAGGATGACCCTTCCGTCCTGTGGACAATAACTCCAGGGTCTCCCCGATCACCGGGTAACCGGTTGCTCCCGGAGGCAGGTTCGGGGCCAGGAATGGAGACCTGTGTTTGTAGAAGAGGAAGAAGAGGGAGAGGGTCAGGAAAGAAAACAAGAGGAGAAGGAGAGAGAGGTAGAAGTTATTATGGTCCATGCTTTTCGTGTGAGTGTGACTGATAATTGAGGCTAGGGAGTGGAGCTTCTTATAGTGTGTTTAACTCACAGTCAGTGCCGCATCTAAGATGCTGGTTACCGGAGATAATTTATTTAAAAAATAAAATTTAATAATTATTGTTATTATAGGAGATAATTTGATTTAAACATAAAGATAAGAGGTATAAAATATAAAGTTTTAAGATAAATATTTGTATTTTATTAAAATGATGCATTTATTTATTCTTACATGTAAACTTGTAGGGAGGTTCAAAATATAATATTTTTTTATATTTTATTAAAATAAGATGATATATTTATTTACTCTTATATGTGAATTAGTAAGAAGTATCAAATATATAAAATTAGAGGATGCAAAATAAAAAATTATAGAATACAAAATATAACATTTTAAAATAAATAATAGTAATTTTTTTAAAATGAGAAGGTGGATCTCCTACCATCCAACCCATGTAGATCCGTCAAGAGTGCAGTGGTATATGGCACAATGTTAGGGGAAGCGCAATGTGAACAGATACATAAAAGATTATTGAAATCAATGGTGTAATAACATGATTAATAGTAGTTTAATCTTTTATGTATATATAGAAAATTATTTATTAAAAGATGTGAGCTTTTTAATAGATTTATGTAAGGAACTTAAATTTTTTTATTTTTCACTTAATTATTTAATCTTACTTGAGGAGCTAGAATCATTAAATATGTGTGTCAAAGTATTTTCTAAATCTTTGATGTACGTGGCTGTATCATTAAGACTATATTAGATATTAATTAGTCACTTAAAAGAATTTATATATCTCAAGAAATTAATCTTTTGTTGCGAGGAATTCTGGACAAAACAAATTAAAGAATGAAAAAAACCCAAAGCGGCAATACTATTGATTAATTACTGCGTCACATATAGATCGTGTTCATCTCTTTTTCTCTCTGATTTAATTAAGGTTTTTGGTGACATATGTGTTTTTATCTTTTCATACAACTTTGGTAATTTCAACAAACTTGTAATTCAAACTGCTGTAGCTCTATTGGTACTGCTGGTACCTATTTACTTAATTTTTTTGTCGATAAATTAAAGAAAAACCTTTAACCCAAGCTAGGCATATTATATTACGTCTAGGAACTTGTTGAGGAGAAAGGGCGCGACCAACAGAATCTACGGTACTCGTGCGTAAGTTAAGAAGCGCGTGAGTGGCAGTTGGATCAATATCAATGAGATCGATTTTAAGATGGGAAACCGATTTTTTATATATATTTACCCTTGCACGTTGAGCACGCGTGCTGCATGGTCTTTTAATATTTTTCTTGTTTGCGTGTAGGTGAATGTCACAGTCAATGTCATAATATAAGAAAACAAGGTTACTGTCGAATGATCATTATTTGTCTTGATATAACTTGCTAATATATTTATAATAATAAATAATTGTATATATGTTAATATATATATATATATATTTATAAATAAATTAATTAATTAATTTATCAATAGAATCAACAATTTAATTTAATTCTTTTGTTTTTATAATATCTGATACTTATACTTAATAACCTCAGCACATGTCGTGGCATAATGTTTTACTAAAAATGATAGTGAAAGGAAACTTGATTGATTAATGCATGGTTATACTTTCTCTCCAAGTTTGTAAATTCTATATCTTTTGATTCTTTAAGTCAAATAAAAAAATATTTAATTTGGACTCATTTCTACTCATTTTTACGTGTTAGATCTATTACAAGTTCTAATAGTAACAATCAAATATGTTTCATTCGATTTAAGGTTTGGATTGACTTGACTCAGATTTTTCAAATAATTTTCTTAATTAAACAGGTTAAATCACAAATTTTTAAATTAAACATATCTATTATTAACTTGCATGTTATTTATTTAGTAACAAATATTTTAATAAAATATTATTATTAATATTATATGTTATATTATAATTATTTAATTAAATTATAAATTATTTTAGTAGTTTGATTATTATAATTATTTTAATGTTTAAAATATTTTAATTCCTATAATTATAGATAGGGAATAGAAATTAAAGTTTTTTTTTTGGAGCATAAAAGATTTAAGTAGATAGTTATGTATAATGTTTTAGAGCATTTTTAGTGATATATTTTAAATTCGTGATTTTATACCGCTATTTGGTGAACCTTACAATTGATAATTAGAGTTTAATATGAACCTTTTTTTTAGCTCGAGCTTAGTGTAAGCTTTTGAACAATTCGATTAAGTTTGTTAGCTCAATTTAATTTAAAATTGTTTTCCATATTTTATGCAAAATAAAACTAATATGAAATTAATATATCAATTTAATGATATAATAAAATATAATTAAAATTTTATTTATTTTTAATTAATTTTGTATGAAAATTGTTTTGTATAAAATAAACAAAAGTATATATATATATATATAAGTATATAATTTAGTTGATTTATGAATTAATATAGTAGAGCTATAAATAGCTTAAGCTTAGCTCATTTTTTTAAAAGGGTCTAACTTTGACTCAAGTTCAATAAGTTAATTGTAAAATGAAGTCTCTAATTATATTCAAGTTGATTCAATTAATTGTTAGTCCTATAATGACTATTTTTTTTTAATTTAAGCATAAGTTGGATTTCATTTTCATGTAAATGAATATAACGAGACAAGTTTTATATATTGAATTGGC
>PYAF01002420.1:124530-152370 GCA_007407185.1 Glycine tomentella | reverse complement strand
TTTTATATATTGAATTGGCCTAAAAAGGATTCAAAGGGGTGTCTAAAAATAAAAAACAATCATTGTTTTAAAAATCCTCATTTGATTCAATTTAAAAATATAAAGCACTAAATTATATTTTTTTAAAGATAAACTACTAAACTAAATTAAAAGCATATTTTAACCCTACAAATATACTTGACAAACCCAAACATAAAAGTATAAAACTCCTATATAATCTTGAGTTCACAAAATATAATATATGTTTATTTAATATTAGGTTGAATTGTAATTTTGGTCTCCCTAGTTTTTAAATTTATAATTTTGATATCTTTGATTTTTAATTGTAACATTTGACTTTTTAGTTTTATAAAATTGCAATTTTGGACCTTGATATATTATTAACTAATAATTGTGATTATTAAAGATATTAAATTAAATAAACTATCAATCATTAAAAAATTAATAAAAGATTATTAATCTTAATGTAGTGATGATGGAGTCATGTGCTACGCTCGATATATAAGAGATGTTTGCAAAGAAGAGGAGAAATATAGTTATAAAAAATTAAATATTGAATAAAATAAATTTTGTTGTTCGGTAATTTATGAATTATGATCTGAATTTTTAATAGGTTTAATATCTAAGTCTATTAGGTTTACACATTTTATCCATAGGTTATTAATGGTTACTGGAAAAATCATGTAGAAATGACCCACAAAATTACCTAGTAAAATGAAGCAATACAAAATTAATTTTAAATAGTGTTGTGTATGTATATAGTTAGAGGATTGACAACTGAAACATCAAATTTTCATTGGGCTAGCATTATCAAAATGTTTAAAATGATTTATCATAACTCAAACAAATATAAATATTAATTTATATTAAATTGTCATTTTTGTATATTATAAATTTAATAAATATCTAAAAAATGGCATAAAACAAAAATAAAATATGAAATTATTATTATGTACAACTACACGTCTTTAAATACTATTTAGAATTAATTTGTCCTTATTTATATTCTTTATTTTTATTATTTTCGTATTAAAACATAAAAAAAAGTAAAAAATTCGGGTTGGAGGGATCGTCCACAATCATAAACTTTCTTAACTGTTTTTTTTTTTTTATTTTACTCTAGTACATGGTGCACTAAATGTCCATTATTACTTTCAGACTTAAATTTAATTGTGAGTTGTCAAATCAATGTCAATTTTGTTGGTGAAACATTTATTATTTTTTTGAGAGACTTTGATAAATGGCAAATTGTTGTAAATTTCAAACAACATGTCCAACCAAGAGGAGAAATAAAAAATGTTGATCAATATGAACAAGAATACGAACTAATATGGATGACAGGAAAATAGGTCAACCAAAACGTTGCTCTATCGACAAAGTAGTAGACCATTTAAAAAATAGATATCATCACCATCCTAGAAGTTATAGTCAAACAATTTAATGTTCAATTTTTCTTTTACTATTTACGTTATAAAGTTATATACTTTAATTTAATCTTCATTCATTTTATCGATTTTGTCAATTTCTTATCTTCTTAATATATACGTGTCTTAACCGTTAATTACAATTGCAACTGCTTTTTAATTTTACTTTCAAAGTTAAATCTGATAAAACATATGACTACATATAACTAATTATTATTCTTGAAACTCTCCTAATTATGATGCTATTATTAATGTTATGGAGAACCTTTCAAAGGGATTAACTAAGATTCTAATGAGTTGAAAAACAATCATAGAAAATTATTTTTTTTGGTTGATGCAAATGCATGTGCTGCATGGAGAAATTAAAGATGCATATATATGGAGAAAACTGTTTTATTAATACATTCAGATAGCCACGTAAGTTACAGATTCATGGATCTGCCCTCGTGCGAAGAGTCATAGTTCTGCTGCAATTTTTTTTTTAATTTCATATTAAAAGAAAGATCAACAAATAATCATGTTCATTAACTACGTGATGAAAATTTTGATTTGCATATTTATGTGTGAAAAAGTTTACATGATAAAAAAAATATTGATTAGCATATTTATGTGTGTGAAAAAGTATCACAAGAAGTCAATTTCTTAAATAGATGGTTGATTAGTCTTTAACTCTATCAAAATACTGAAAAAAATAAGTACGTAGCAAAATAAAATAATTGAATATAGTAGCTTAATGTCATGATATTTGCAATTAATTGCAATATTCCTGTTAGCTTTCGAATTAAATATACTACCTCATTAATTTAAGGAACGTGTGGCAAATGCTAATATAGCTCTCTAATCCATGAAGATCATGCCTTTATAAAAAAAAATAAAAATAAAGTTCAAGATCATGGTCTGAAAAGATGCTTTTACTATTGCACTAGTGCTCTTCGTTCATTTTATTCTATGCTTTCTCCATCTCTTTTTCCATAGTATAGTAGATCTACAATTAATTTCTCCGTTGTCATGCCTAGTTATGGAGTACCTTTCAAAGGGATTAATTAAGATTCTGATGAGTTGAAAAACAATCATAGAAAGTTCTTTTTTTTTTTGGTTGATGCAAATGCATGTGCTGCATGGAGAAGGATGCATGTATATGGAGAAAATTGTTTTATTAATACATTCAGATAGCCACGTAAGTTACAGACAGATTCATGGATCTGCACTTGTGCGAAGAATCATAGTTCTGCTGCAATATCAAAATTGAAGATCACATGCCTTTATCAAAAAAATAAATTAAGTTCAAGATCTGCATGGTCTGAAAAGATGCTTTTACTACTGCACTAGTGCTCTTCGTTCATTTTCTTCTATGCTTTCTCCATCTCTTTTTCCATAGTATAGTAGATCTACGATATCAACAACGTTTTTTCTTTTCTTTTGTTTTTATAAGTTATTTTCTCTAACATAACCCTGACCAAAGTAAATATAGCTGAAAAAAAATTAAAATTTATCAAATTTTTATTTTAGCTTATTTATACTTTAGTTCCTTAAATTTGAGTTTAATCCGATTTTGCTCCTCAAATTTAAAAACATAGTTTTAGTCTCTCAAAACTAATTTGAAAAAAATACGTTTTAGTTTCTAAACACTCAATTTGAGTGATTAAAATTATTTTTTAAAAACCTTTTTTAGTCTCAAAATAGTAAATTTGAGAAACTATATAATGTCGTATCTTCTCAAATTTAAGAGACACAAATATATTTTTTCAAAATTTGGAAGACCAAAACCATATTCATTCCAAATTTTGAAAACTATAAACATAATTAAGGTTTTTATTTTTATGCCAAGATTTTTACATTAATATGTTAATTCCTCATCAACCAATCAAAATTTATATTAAAGACTAAAATAATAATTGTCATAAAAAAAGGTTAGAGACCAAAAAATAGTAAACATTTTTTTCAATAACTATATTTTTATTTTTTATATCAGTAAAATAAGCTTTTATTGATTAAAATGATATTCTTTTCTTGAAATATTTCAAACTCTTTCATATTCATTTGCATTTATAAAACTTCTTATAAGATACAAATATTTACTACTTAATATAAAAAAAGTTCTTAGAAATGTGTTCAACATGACTTAGATGAAACTAAGTTTTGTGGAAGAGTACTTATGGGTTTTATTAATATACCATATAAGTATCCTCTGAGAGCATTTTTAGTGGTAGATCTTAAATTGAGATCTTAAACCACTTTTTAGTGGACCCTATAGCATCACATAGGATTAAAGATCTCTCTAATTTTTTCCTTTAATGGTAGATCTCATTTTGAGATCTTAGGGAGAGAGAAAAAGAGAAAAAAAATTTTCTTTTTTTGAACAATGTATAGATCTTGAGGGATCTTATACAAGAACCCATTCTCCATGTTGAAGATCTTTTCACTTCCTTTATTGAAGATCTAGTAAAGATTAGATCTTAAGCTCAAGATCTAGCACTAAAGATGCTCTAATTAGCTAAAATGTTCGATCTCCACTTCCTTTATTGGAATATCTAGTGAAAATTAGATCTCTTGAGCTCAAGATCTAACACTAAAGATACTCTAATAAACTAAAATGTTCGAAGGTATATTTGACCATGACAATCAATATCTATTTGAACCATGTTTTTCCGTCTAATTAAAAAGTAAGTCAACAACTGATTAAGAAAAATCAAAAGTTTACACCACCTAATCTTGCTTAAAATTACCTAAATGGTAATCCGCCTAATAAAATCCATGGTCGAAGGTCCAGAAAAAGTTTATATAAATAGAATAAGACCTTCATGTAAAAATTGTTGTTTATTTTAAGTATTTATTTATCCTATTTATTGCTAAAAATTAAGACTTTACTTGCGCGAATGTTAGATATTTCTTTCAGACATATCTCATTCTAGACATAGGAAGACGAATAAGAACAAAAAACCTCTCAACAAGAAGGATATTTTCTGACCACTATTCAACAGTAACAATTAATAAAACAAGTCAATACCATCATACATTGATTTCATTTTATTGATATTTCTTCTATTTCGAATCTTCTTTCGGAGACGAAGTCATGGGTAATCCAACCACGCATTTTTATTTTCTTTACCTCGTTAACACGGGTTAATTTAACTCTAATTAATTCAGCTCGCGCGCAGCACAATTCCTCTTGTGCGAGCCCCTGGGCCCTGGCTGTATTATTATTAGAACAAATAATAATATAGCGTATCTTTGCAAACCACTCGACCAGCACAAGGTAGGCCAGGACAAAATGAATAGATTGAATAAGATTATTATTATTAATAATAAACAAATAAAAAAGAAGAAGAGCTTGTATTGCATATCTTTTTTTTTTTTTTTTCCTGAACCAAAGGGTAGAAAAGAAGAAAACGCGACAAAATTAAACAACCACAATTTTTTTAATAATGAAAAGCAAGTATTTTTTTTTTCTTAAAAAAATTATAGTTCATCGTGTATCTAAAGTTTATGTAACTTGTGTTTTAAGAAAGACCGATTTTCAAACTATATGTTCCCTCATATGTTTTCCTTTTATATATACTAGTATTTAAAACCATTTACGTGTGCAAACCAATCCTAATCGTGGTCCTATGTCTATTGTCTTATATATCTAACGAGCTTAAATCATTCTAGATATTATAATTTTATTAGGTTATGTCAAACCCTAATTTTATCCGGGTAAAAGTAAAAATAATGATAAAAAAGAAAAAAAGGAAATAAAAAAAAATAACAAATATTAAAAAAAGGAAGAAAAAAACATAAATAAAATAAATAAAAAGTAGAATAAAATGAAAGAAAAAAAAAGATAACAAATAAGAAAATAAAAAAATATAACAATTTTAAAAAATATATAAAAATAAAGAATGATAAACAAATAGATAAAAAAATAAGAAGAAGGTAACAAAAAGCAAAAAAACGCAACAGTGAGTAAAAAAAAGAAAAGGACCACAAGGCCCATTAGGTTAAGAAAAACAACCTATAAGGCACTAAAAAGGCAAAGTGAGGGGTTAATGGCAAATAATCAGGCACGGATCTTGGAGCTAAAGTGGACCAATCCCGCAACGCCATTTGGCACCACGTCGGAGGAAGCCTTAGGGGTTCAGAGGTGACCCCTTCATTCTCCATTTTCTTTCTCTCTGTCTCTATCTCCTTCTCTTCCGCTTATTCTTTCTTCTCCATTTTCGTTGGGTTATTTTTTTTTTCTTTTTTCTGGTCTGTTGGTGCTATTTGTGTAGAGATTTTTAGTTTTAGTTTGAAGCTTTTGATTTGTGGTGTTTTGTTCTTTTTTTCGCATTTATTTTCGTCATCTTCTTCCTCAAGCTTTTCATATTTTAAGTTTGTCTTTCCGACCACCACCAACCACCACAGGCCAACACCGTGCCACTGCTGCGCCACCGCATTTCAACCTCTCCATGGTGGCCACCACGCCGCCAGCCATAGGTGGTGACCTAAGAAGGTCACAAAGCTTCCATTAAACCCTAAACCCCATTTTCGCGCAGGTTTGCTGCTCTGCCCAGCACAGAAAATACGGGTTGGGCTGGGTCGCCCTGACCCAGTCTCAACCCTAAAAAAAAAGTTTTTGCTTTTTCAACCCCATCATCTCATAAATACACCCTCTAAAACCAATTAAATAATGCTTTCCGCACCCACAACTTTTCATACATACACCCTTTAAACCAAACATATATTACTGATTGCAGCCCCCTTTTTCTAACTGTACACCCATGAACTATTGGATCAGGCCCATTCTACAAAACATGTATTACTGTTTGCACCCTTTTATTATAACTACACCTCCCCTTGCTGTTGACCCCAACCTGAAATGCTATTTACGCCCATCTTTTTCATAGATGCACACCCCTTTTAGGTTGGGCCTGACCCACTTGGAAAATCACATGTAATACTATTAACACCTGCCATATTCATAAATGCACCTATTATCTGTTGGGCCTGACCCATTTTGTAATTAAATAATTTCTGCTGATTGCACTCCTGTCCTTACTGTATGCACCCCTTTTTACCAAGTGTACTCTCCACTTCTATTCTATCCCTTTTCTATTTCCATTTTGGTTTATTTGGTTACATAATGTTATGTCAATTATTTAGTATTTTAGTATGTGCTTATGTTTCGTGCACTCTATGCTGGGTCTTCGATTCGCTTGGTGGTGTTTTAATAATACGTGAATAGATTTTGTGAATATCATGCTGGGTCCCCGACTTGCTTGATTTCATAGAGTTTATCACAATTCAAAATCTTTTCTAAAAAAGCTAAAAATACTCAAATGAAGGATCATTCATTCTCCTTTTTCTCGAAATTACACATTACTCGAGATTGCTTCAAGGTCCAATGCCTTAAGCAAGTCTCCCTGTTTTTTCTTCAAAATCAACGTCGTTTCAAGGTCCAACGCCTTACGACTCTTTTTCACGCAATTGAAACAAATCTTTCAAAAAAGGATAAAATCAATCAAACACACAAGCTCTTTTCAAAAAAGAACTATGTAAGTCTGATTTCCTCATTGCACTTGGGGATACGTAGGAGCAAGGAAAAATCCCTTGTCGACCTAAAAAACTAAAAAAAATATATAAAATCTTATCTTTTATAAAAAATAAAAATTTTATTTTCTTTTCTAAATAAACAAAAATAAAACAAGCATATCCATGTTCTTAAGGAAAAACAAATAATTAAAAAGTCACTTTATTTTCAACACACTCGATTAAAGGCTGCCGTCTTCGTGTCGGACGCGTGGCGTGCTAACATCTTCCCCGTGCGTAACTGACTCTCAAATCCTTTTTCTCTAAAATCGTAAACCATGCTTTATCTTTTGGTTTTTCAGACGTTTTCCTTAAATAAACGTTGGTGGCGACTCCCCTCTAGTTTTCCCTTTTTTGGGAACTTTCTAATCTTTTTTTTTCATCGCCGTCCCGTCATGGTCGGATAGGTTGCGACAGGTAAATTTTTAAGAATCGTTAGATAATTTTTATTACTATTTTATTTTTACTAGAGGGATACCGGTATAAATTCTAAAACTTATGAATTATCGAAGTTGTTAAACTAATATATATTATAAGTAGTTAGAGTCCTTGCTACAAAAGACATTACTAAATAAGTACAAGATTTTTTATACACTAACCTAGTTCATATCTTTATATATATATATATATATATATATATATATATATCATGTTTTGTTACATCTTCCTTCTTTGTACATTGTTAACATCAGAGTACTTCAAATTCTATTATTTATTTACAAAATCCACAACTCATTTTTTTTCTTTTAAACATTTCCTCCAGTGTTATCCTCTTCGCTGATCACAATTATAGGATCCGTGGCCGGGTTATGATACACAGGAGCAAATTGTAAGAAGGGGTCGTGTGGATTAAACTCCTCACTAAAGACAGGACGAGAAAGTGAGTCCCAAAGTAGATGTGGGCACGTAGGACGGGCTGCATAGTTATAACATAGCAATTTCTGTCTTCATCTAAATACCATGCTATGTCCAGTGCATCAAGGAACAATATGATTGATGCCATCTAAAATGAAACATGGAACAAATCTAGTGCGAAATAAAATTTCTCAGCAGTCAAAACTAAACTACCAAACAAGTTAGTACATTAGTAAATCATCAATATAACCAAATAAGTTCATATAAGAAATTATGTAACTTTATGAATGCATGAAATGAATTTTCCTAGGGTGCACATGGCCTTTACATATCGTACTGTATGTAGCTACACCTCGTACTGGATATAGACGCTGCGATCGTCTTACGCAAACATGCATGATTTATTCCATGTATCTGCACCTGGTCACTACTTATCGTATTGTATGTAGTATCAAATACTGTTTCATAAATCTCGTACTGGACTTGGAAACAGAAAATAAACATATCATCACATCAAATTCCATCATTTTTATCAATAATAAAATCCATGAGTAAATACATATAACCTTATGGAAAATTTTTCCATCATAACAATATATGTACCAAAAATATGGTTAGATTACCATACCTTTTACAAACAAAACCATATCAATTCAGGCATGATAATTATTTATCATTAAGCTACATAAAATTCATATTAGTAGTCTAACTAATATATATATATATATATATATATATATATATATTAAGGCTGGGGTACTATGGCTGGGATGTCGGGGTGCTGTGGCCGAGGTCCAGGGTACTATGGCCGAGGTCCAAGGTATTGTGGCCGAGTTCCAGGATACTGTGGCCGAGGTTCAGGGTATTGTGGTCGAGTTCCAGGGTATTGAGTTCCAGGGTACCGTGGCCGAGGTTCAGGGTACTATGGCTGAGTTCCAGGGTACTGTGGCCGAGGTCCAAGGTACTGTGGCCGAGTTGCAGTTCAAATTAATAAAAGCAGTCTGAATCTCATCCAAAAATCATCAAATATACTTCCAAACGTTACTAATACTTTAGCTTATAAATCATCACCTATCCTATGGTTTAAATCAATATTTTCACATCATAAAATACCCTCTAATAGCATGAAATTCCAACCTAAAATAGTAATCATAAATCTGTACATTTTAAACATATAAATTAGTTCAAATAATTTCTTAACTAGAGATTGAAGCCTAGCCTACCTTCAATAAGTCTGATGGACTGAGTAGAGGATTTCTGGAATAACTTTAAGGTAGAAAGTTTTTACGTGAAGGAAAAGAAGAAATGGAAGTATACAAAGGTGTTAGAAAATAAAGAACTTAACGTAAAGAGTGAAGGCTGAGAGTTTTTTTGTGCCGAAAGTTTGAATTCCCTAACTATTTATACTACTTGGTCTAGTTAGGATGGAAAGGAATTTAATTAGAAAGAAACTTAGTTAGGAGAAAATATCTAGATTTTCCTTATCTAATCATCATTACCAATATTCCCTTCATTAATGGCATGTGCACGTGGAAGGTTGCTAAAGCTTGATTTTGTTTATTTATTCCCCTTAATGCCACATGGAATAGTCATAAGAAGAATGTTCAAGAATCCTGGACAGCTTATGAACTTTACTTTGACTTTAGTTGACTAAATATTCACTTAGCAAAGCATATTTGCATGGCTGTTGTACGTGAATTCTTTTAGAGTATTTATGTTCAAATAAATTATATATATATATATATATTTTATTCAACTATTATCATATTTCCATAATTTAATTATAAATATAAACTAAAATATAATTTTGAGGATGTTACAATATGTATAAACTATAACGTGAACCTTCCAGTTTCACGTTATTCTGTGTTTGACACAAATGTCGTAAGCACACAAGAGTAGATTTGAGTTAGTCACAAATTGAATCACATTACATATATATGCGTGTGGGAGGATTATTAAATAGTACCCAAAGACATTGACCTTTAATATAAGCATTAGCTTACAACAACAATAATTTTTTTATCAGCCAAATAAAAATGTTTCATTAAAAAGGTACCAATGGTACTACAACAATACCCAACATTTGAAACTAAGTTAATTACCTCAAGAGAAAGCACTTGTTGATAACAAAGCCACTTTCCCAACATAACTTAGCTCAAGATAAAACATGAAATCTAACCTAAGAAAAAGTTTTTTTTTTAATTAAAATGTATAAGAATGCAATACTCTATAATTTTAAATACATTCTTATATAATTTTTTATATTAAACTTTTTCTTTATTATTTTTTAACCAGTACTCTTAATAAGAGCAATAGTGAGCAAAAAACTCTATTTATTATCTTTGGTAAAAGAAAAATATTAATATTCAAAATAATTATTTTAAGTTGTTTCACACATATAAAATAATAATAAATAAATAAATATAAATTTTATGTCATTATTAATTTATTTACAAATTTATAGTTTATACGTGAAAAAATAATTTATATTACATTAAAAGGAAAAATGACAATAAAATTTGTATGATAATTTTTTTGATATATGATAATTATAATGAGATGATAAACGGAGGAAGTTTATATCAATTTTAATATATTTCCTCGGGTAGGAAATAGCGAGAAGAGAGATAGATAGGCGTTGTTGTTATACTGAAAGACATATACCACCTTCTTTATATTAATACATCGATACACATAACAATGACAACAACATTCTGTGTTCTTCGTTTCCCCTTAATTCCCAACCTCACATTATTAATTTCACCAACTCATCTCCCTCTCCTACCAAACACAACAAAACCCACTTTCTCCCTCTCTCTCTCTCTCTCTAAAACCCTCTGGTCTTCACCAATGGCGTCGTCGTCGTCACCACCACCTTCTCTCTTCTTCCTCCTCCTCCTCTCTCTCTTCGCCGCCACGGCCTCTTCCCTCACCTGCACCACCCAAAAGCTCACCGACTCCAACAACAGGCTCTTCTCCAACTGCCTGGACCTTCCCTCGCTCGATTCCTTCCTCCACTGGACCTACGACCCCGCCAACGCCTCCCTCTCGGTGGCCTTCGCCCACCACCCGACCGTGTCAAAGTAGTGATATCATAGCGAAGACAAAACATATAACACATAACAGGTGCCTTGGTAAAAAAAAAACCGTGGAGAAACCATTAAATCACTATCAAAGTATCTGGTGTTATTCTAACTGTAGATACAAAACATATAACACATGCCCTTGATAAGAAACCAATATCCGAAACGCCATTACGCCACGTACTGTCAATAAAAACGTTTCGGTAAGGTGTATCAGTATCATAACACGATAGCAGCAACATAAAAGATATGATGGCTGAAGTTGCAAAATTCATATCCAGCTCGCATATCCTTAGCAAGTAAGCCAGCCTGTTCCATCAATTGTGGATGAGATTATGAATCTCAACACTTTTATACATCTTACTACCATAAATCATAAATGTGATTTTTAACATTTTTTACTTAATATTTAATAAAGATGTTACTAAATTTTTTTTACTGTTACAAAATGTGATCTTTAGTAATATTTTTTTAATTTAACACTTAATAAAAGTGTTACTAAATTTTTTTGACAACATTAAAAAATATCACAAAATTGTAAATAAATATTATTAATATATTTCTACAATATTTACCAAATGTTACTTATAATTCATGTTGTTAAAAAGTCTTTTGTGATATTTTAGGTTTCAACAATATGAATTATATATAATATTTGATAAAATGTGATAAAATTATATTAGTAATATTTATTTTTAATTTGAAAATATATTTTAATGTGATCAAAGCTTTTAGCAACATTTTTATTAAGTAGTATACAAAAAGATGTTGTTGAAAGTCATATATATAGTAGCATAAAATATAAATAAATATGACTAATATATTTTTACAACATTTTATTAAATATTATATATAATTCATGTTACTAAAACTTTTCACAGAAATTATAGTGATGAGCCACATTATGGATTAATGCACCAAAACCTATAAAGAAAAAAAGCCTATATAGTATAACATGTAAGTTTTTTTGGGTTAATTTCCTATTGTTAATATCCTTCTGATATATAATATGTTTAAAATACAAGTTGATGTTAAATGTAGAAATTGAAATCTTGATTGTTAGAGATTAATCACTTATATAGACTAATTCACAAATCATGAGATTAATTGATATGTGATTATTTTAACTTAATCATAAGTTTTAATTAATTTGAATTCTGCATATATAATTATATTAAATATTAAAAAAAGAACTTAATTTATCAACTAGTTGACTTGGACAAAATTTTCTTCTACAAAGAATATATGTGGCTAGACAAAAAAAACCTCAACCCTCGTTATATAGTAATGCATGCATATGTATTCATTTTCGAAGGGCTCGTGAAGGAAATTTCATAGCAAAGCCCCTCAATTTCATTTACAACGACAATGAATTATTTGCTTTATTTTCTACTCGTATTCATTATATGAAGACGAGGAATATCAATATAGTTAACTATACAAGAAATAAACTACTCCATTAATTTCTGGTCCAAGAAAACCAGTACTCCATTAATTTACAGGTGGATTGCTTTCTATGTCAACGGCACAAGTTGTAGTAATTAATATCTATCTGGAACTGATAGTTACTTATGAGCTAGTTAGCTTTATAAATCAATTGGAGAGTTAGATGCACTATAAAATTAATTCATGATCATTATTGCGTCCACGTCTTCAATTCCTTATGTTCATGTTTTGTAGCCTATCAGCCCTATCTAATGAAAGTCAGCCTGCAAAAATAGACTAAGCTGATAATAAACCTTTTATTAGTTTTATTTTCAGTTACTGTAAAATTAGAATAATCATATGTTAACAGTTTGGTATTGGGTAAAAGAGAGAAATTAAGTTACATACATACATATACATATACATATACATATATATGTATACTGAAATGGATAACATTTTGAAGGAGATCGACTGTTATATCAATAAATTTATGATAAGTATTTTATTATATATTTATTATGGAAATGCGTAAAATTTTGTTGATACCGTGTCAAAATTATTTTTGTCAAATTGTCATAATTTTAGTTGCTGAATTATAAAAAGTAAACGCAGTAGTTTATAAAAAACATTAATTCTACATATCACATATTAATTATATTTGTAGTTATTATTTAGTATTAAAATAATTATTAAATATTAAATTAATAAAGTTAAAATATAATTTAAGAAAAATTCTATTCAACAAAAGTAATTAATAAGGTCCCTTTTGATTAATTTTTCCCATGAACACTTATGGGGAAAAATAAGCAGGTAAATTATTAAATTGATTTTCTAGCTCGCATAGTTTTTTAACTTTCGTAATTAGGATTTTGGTTTTCCGATAAAACCCTAATTAAGATATAAAGCTTGGGGTCCTTTCAATTAAAATTATTTAAATAAATTAATTAATCTCTAATATATAAACCATAGTTTTTTTTATTAATCAGGCCTAAATTTTATGCTTTAATTCCACACATGATATGTTTTCTTCCAATGCCTTACAGTACATGCAATTCCAATTCCAATTCCACACGGTGCATGCTTCACAACGGGATTCCAACACAGAGACAAACTGAATGAAAAAAGTGGCAAGTAAAATTTATTTAACTTAAAGAAGATATTGGTAAAATAATTTTTTAAGAAAATATATATTTGAAATCATATATTTTTATATTCAGATATAGCAAGTACGTATAGAAAAAGATATTATTACTTTGTGACTTTCTTTTTTAAAAAAACCAGTTATTCTTAATTAAATGTGGAGACTAATTATAATTTTCTTTCATTCATTTGCTCCAAAAAAAAGTTTATTTATTTATTCAAAAAGAAAGAAATATATATTTTTAGTTATGAATATTGCATTTTATATAATTGTTGACCTTGCCAATGAGTAACCACGTCTCTTATGTATCTTGGAGACTCTTTTTTTCTCTTTTTGTAATGTAAGGAAAGAAAAAGAAAAAACTACGGCACAGAAGAATCAAATTCTAATTGAGCTAGAACCAGTGGGTTGTGAGTACCAAGGACTGCGTCACCGGAGCCCGAAGGGTCACAGGAATCAAGAAGTATAGTAAATTTTTTTTTTTATCTATCGATGTAATTTAGAAAAATAAAAATGTGTTAAGAATAATTTACTCAATAAAGCTTTATTGAAATTAATCTACAATATTAATATATAAATTTAAAACTAGGATTATTTTTTTATGGTATCATCATTTATTTTAACATGTGAAATTTTAATGTGATTTAAAATATTTTACTTTAAAAGTTAATTTCATTTAGTATCACGTTATTTTTATATTTTAAAATATAAACATAAAAAATCTCTTGATATAACGGGACAAGGATATTAATTCTCATGTTTGTAAGTAAAGTAGCTAGATTCTTTCGATAATGTTTTAATATTTAGTTTTTTACATTAGAATAGTATTATCTATTTTTAAACAAATAAGTCATTTTCAAACGATCATAAAAATGAACACAATAAAACTCGTGTGAATGCACGAATAATCGACTAGTTAAACAAGTGAAATTAAAGCACAAACCATGCAACTAAAATTCAATTGAGCAATTCAAAAATTCATGAGAGATTCAGTCACTACAATTAAAGAAAAAAGAAAATAACAATTTGGCATAAGAATGAAAAAGAAAAGAAGTCACAACAAAACTACATTGAAGCTTCACATTTCATTCTTAGAGGATAATTCCATTAAAGATCTCTTATAACTCACAGCTCTAACTCTCTTCATATGCACACATATGCACGAAAAATTGTTATAAAATGTGGGACCATCATATGATCATAATTAATTTTCACTCAACATAGTCCATATTTTAAATTTCAAAAATTAATAGTTTTTTTGACATCTTACATTAAATACAACCAAAATTATATTTGTTAAAAACCAAATGCATAATTTATTTAGTCAATATCAAATTCTTATTTAATACAGTGCAGTTAACTTTAATAAAAAAAATCTTTAAAAAAATGTTATAATTTTAATCTGACATTGATACGTATAGCAGTACATTAACAAAAAAAATATATTTATTCAATAAAGTCGTACTGCAGTCTACTCTGTAATGATGCATTAATATACTAAACTTAAATGCGTTAAATTCATACAAAAATTGTGGTCAAGTCGTTCTCCAAAACACGAAGTTGAAAAGCTGCAAAGAAAAAAATACTTTATGTGTTTCCACTTCAGTTTATGAACATTTTTGCATCTGATTCACCTTGACATCGCCCTGAGCTATGCATGAAAGCAAAACATATATGAAAAGATTTGTGTCGGCTTTGCAAGAAAGCCAGACATATATGGAAAGATTCCTGTTGGTCACAGGCTGCAACATCACAGGCTGCAACATACTTCCCACCTCCCTCCTTAATCATAAATTTTTTTAGAAATTTATTTATTTTCTTATAAGATTTTTCTTCTTCTAATTTATAAATGTATTAATTATATTTTTTAGATATCTGTATTTAATTATTCTCACTCTAAATATTAATTAATATAATTAAGTAAACAGATGAATAAAAATAAAAAATTTAAAATAATAATACAAATAATTGACATATTTAATATAATTTATTAAATTATTTTTTTTGATGTAAATTAGTTAAAAAATTATAATTAAAGACAGAAAGAGAAGAAAAAAAGAAGACATTTTTTATTATTATTATTAGTAAAAGTGGAAAGCACAAGTTCATTCAAATATTATCATTAAAAATAAGATACTTTTAATACAAAGTCACATTTAAGCCCTTGTTTAAATTTCATTGCAACATATTATAGGTGCAGCAATATTACAGCATAATATAAGAATTCTTATCAAATTTTTCTCCAATACAAAAAATTATAATTTTTTTTTAATTGGTGATGTTTGAAAAATAAAAAAATTTCTTATATTATAAGCCAATTTTTTTAAGTAATTCTCATGTCACCTTGATAATTTTTTATGCATGATTTTTTCTAAGAAATAATTTTTTATCCTTAAAAATCCTCTTAGTACCTTCTAATGGAGATGCTCTTAGTGAGTATCTCTGCCCGCCCACGCTGGTCTGATCTCTTCTCCTTCGACGATTGGTGCTTTCAAGTTAGTCATGGAAGCTCGCGCCGCCCTCATCTGTTCACGTGCCGTCGCAACCCCCCATTGGAGCTCCTCTCCTTCTTCATGCTGTGTGTGTTGAAGCAAGGTTCACGACAAGAATTGGCTTTCCACGCTAACAGGATCTGAATTTAGGGGTCACAATCTTACTCCGACCATGCTTCTGTGTGTGGCAAACTAAGATACACAGCAATAACCCCCTAAGGAGGGTCACCAAACTCGTCTTCTGAATAGAGGCCAGAGTATAAAATTGATTCAATAATTAAAAAAATGAAGAATAAATAGGAAAAAAAAGTTATAGATTTAATTCTCTCAATTATAATTAATAAAATTAATATTATTAATAAAAAATATATTTTTAAAAGGAGTTGAATAGAGAATTAAATTTGTCTATTCATTATTAAAAAGTATTTTTATTATTATATTATTCTTAAATGATCTATACCTTCGTTTATTTTATATTATAAAAATATTTGATATATATCAAGAATCTATTCAACAGAAAAAATATAAGTATGATATATAGGATTTATGATATAATAAAAAAAATGTTGATAAAATATTTAAAATAAATGATTATTTCTCTTTATATTATATTCGATAGTAATAATAATTGTTACTCACTAAGGAACCACATTTAACAAAATTAAAACTTGCTTCCCCACCCGTGTATAGGAGTGTTCAAAAAATTGTTGATGAACTGAACCAGATTATAAAAAGCTAAACTATTTTTAATAAAAACTGAATTGAATTATTTTTCTTGTTCTGTTTTAAAAACCCAAACAGTTAAAAGAGTTGTATAGAGCACTGTCTGAACTGAACTGCTGAGATTTTAAAAACGTGGGACCCATCATTGCTGCAAGGACTGCGCTGTTACCGATTTCATACTTATATTTCGTGGTGAATGAAAAATGTGGGGTCCATCCTAAAATCCTCGTCTCTTTGCATTCTCTTTTACTCTATGCTCTCCACGACGGATTTTAATATGAATTTGATTTTTTATGAATATATAGATAAAATAATGTTTTAGATTACACAATATATTATTAAAATAATAAACAGTATAGATTCTTCACCAATAATTAAGAGTATTATTTTTTTTCGAAAATATAATTTTGATTTTTTTGCAATTATTATTAATAATTTTATTTTTGTTTTAATTAAAAAAATTCATTTTCCACATATGGAGTCAATGATGTTAGCATGATTCAAGCTGAAACATGCTGGGGTTGACATTTATGTGGGAATGAAGGGAATGGTAGGAGTCACCTCCTGAAAAATCGTCCGTTAACAACGTCATCAATTCTGTCATTATCATATAAGAGAATAGACTTATCAAATTATGTTACTTATTTAAAATATGATAATAATAATATATAATAATATATGATAATAATAATATTATTAATTTTCGAATAATATCTTAAAATATATATTATCAATAAAAAGTTATTTTATTTGTTTTTATATTTATATATTTTTAGAAATCAAATCATTGTTATTCTTCATAACTGTGGATTTGTAATCCATTTTTTCAGAATGAATTTTTTCATCATATGCCCACATGTTCTATTTTTGGAAAAGAGTGTAATGTCTCATCCTCCCACAATTATTTTAGTTAATGATGATATAGATAAAACAAAGGTATTGCTTGCTCAGTCTAGACAGTCAAATCGGAAATGAGATGAGATTTCCATTCGATTAGCCAACAGGAATCTGTCCTTCTTGACTTTCACGGGAAATCCAATCTACCGGTTGTGTTTGCCTTTTTAATTATTTTTTTCCTTGTCATCAACCTATTTTTTTTTGTCATTTTACTCCCTCATGTGTGAATCCATGCTTTTCCGACTTCATGTTAGAATTCACCATAGTCCATTACACTACATGTATAATTTGAGTTTGTGCACTAATTATTTTTTCAATTCAATTCAAGATTTACACAATTCAAATCCCTACCCGTGAACCACATATTTTCGCGGTTTTCATTCAAGTTGATAAGTCTTGCTGATACTGCTAATTTTTAGAAATCCACTTATTTTAATGCTAAATTTTTAGAACTAATCTTAATTCTTACCTTATTTTTTTAAAATATAACAATAAATAATAAGTATGCTTTCAAAATTAATGACCGAGTCCATAAATTAACATGACTTTTTAGCATGTTTTGTTCTTACTCACATATTTTTGGGAAACTTCTTAAAATGTCATTCATCTCATAACTACTCAAAGTCAAACACTCTTAATTGTAGTGTTCTTATGTGACATACTACTGAAAATAGATACATTTTGTTGATGTAGGTTATAGACAATCTTATGTGTGCACAATCTCTAGATCCCTCTCATTTTGGTTGATTCATCCGATGTATTACATATATTATGTCTAATGTAACTTCTTTTCAGCCATTGCCTGAACTCCACATTTTTTGTTGTTGTTAGTGTCACCGTTATCGTCGACACAACTAACATCACCATTATTGTTCTCAATTTTTCAATGTTTCATATACATAACTTTTTTGTGTAGGGTGTTCAACGGTACAAATAATCTGTGAATCCAAACTAATCCAATTAGTTTGATTTGGATTTCTCGAGGGTTTGGGTCAAATCCAACACAACACGACCAAACCCATTAATGTAGGAGTAAGGTATGATGCAACCCTTGACATATAATTACATTTATTATATATATAAATTCAATTATTACATTAAGAAATACAAAACATTATATGGTGTTTTTACAAATTTTAAGAACATGTGATTTTTTTTCTCTTTTCTTTTTTTAATTTTTGGCTTATTTTTTATTATGTTTTCATGCTAATATAATCGTTTATTTCTATCCAAAAAAGATATTGTATGAACATGGAACTCATTTATTTTATTAATAAAATATTATCACAATTTAATCACTTTGGAAGGAATTTGGTCATTATATATTTGCAAATTTCTAGAGAAAAAACAAATTGTGGTTTTAAAAATTTTAATGTTTACAAAATATAAAAACAAACTTAAATATTTTGACCCGATAATCTAATTCAAACTAACTTAACCCACTCATGAATGAATTGGTTTGAATTGAGTTTCATAATGAAATTAAATAAATTCAACCTAACTTAATCCATAAAATTTTGATTGTATTGGATAACATATTTAGTCAAATCCGATCCAACATGTCTCATGAGCATGCACAATTAGCAAGTAAAGAAAAGTATTCTCTTCATTTTCTTTCTCTCTATTTCTATAATTTTTTTATTTGCAAGAATAGAAGATAAACATTCAATCCAAACAGTTGCGTTAAATTTGATAACTATTATCTCGTATGTTTACCATCCAAATGTTTGGTGGCTTGGACCGATGTGTCTGGTTTTTAAACCAATGGATTGATCTAAACATTTGGCGTTGAATCTGATAACTATTATCTTCTATGTCTACCATCCAAATGCTTGGTGGCTTGGACTGATGTGTCTGGTTCTTAAACCAATGGATTGATCCAAACAGTCAGCGTTGAATCTGATAACTATTATCTCTTATGTTTACCATCCAAATGTTTGGTGGCTTGGACCGATGTGTCTGGTTCTTAAACCAATGGATTGATCCAAACAATCGGCGTTGAATGGATTGATCCAAACAATCGACGTTGAATTTGATAACTATTAACTCCTATATCTACCTAACATTCAAAAGGATATTACACTATTAAAGTTGTTTCCATTTGCGTTTCCATGGAAGCTCTCAGCGTTGTCAAACCTCACAATTTCGAAGTGACAATAGAAAAACCTAGGTTGGAAATGATTTGGTTGTGTTTGTCATTTTGCCCAAAAGCTTTCTAAAGTTTATAGCAAAGTATATTAATAACAATTTTTATTAATTATACGCGATCCTCACACAAGTGTTGACATTCAGAGGCCCTACTACATATGTACTATACATGCTAATGGAAGGTGACTTTATTAATTAGATCGTGGATTTATCTTCTAGACATGCAATCCCATGACAAGAATTCGTATGTTAGTTCAGATTTAAGGGTGTATTTTTTAGTTGAGCATTAATAACTAGCTAATATTAATTCAATATACCGAAATTTATTTAATGAATTAATTTTTCTTAATAAATATTTTAATTTCTATAGATCAAAGTAAATAATTTTATTTGAATCACATAAGATCAATATATCATTATGAACGATTTTTTTTCTTTTGAATATTTATCCACTATTTATATAATATTTAAGAAGTAAAAACAAATATTAAAGTGAATAATATTAAAGGTGAAATCTAGGTTTGCATTCTTCATAATTACTATTGACTATTTCCAGTTTGAAAATAGTTTATTTTTTTCTATTTATTTTACAAAACTTCAATCTTAGTAATTTCTTTACAAATTTCTTTAGTTCTCTCATTTTTTTTTGTCTTATCCTCTTTTTTTTTTTGTACATTATTGATAATAATAAGAATTAAACTTAAATTTTCATGCATTTTTTTTGTCATGATGACCGCATACGAAAAAAAGTTTTCATGTATTTACTTCAATCCTCCAACCCTAGTGGGTTCTCTTATATATCCTTTTTATGATCAAACATTAAGTCTTTTTAATACTTTCGCTTAAAGTCTCAGTTTTACACATATATAGCCTTAATCGATAAACTAGTCCTTACTCTTGCAAATTGGGAAAACTTGAGTAAAACCTAAACCTAATTAAAACTTTGTTTTCTTATCAGTTAGACGTCGACATATATATGTCCACAGAATCAGATTTAATTTCCATACCTATTCCTCCCTTTTAACTTTTAAGGCTAGGTTTACTTTTATAAAAGATACACTTTTTTTTTTTTTGTTTTTTCTGTTAAAGAAACAAACCGATAAGACAAACACTACATTGAAAGTGGAAATTAACCCCAAGTGTAATTACGTAGTTGATACAATATTGAAAGGTAAAATGCAAATTATCACATCAACCCAGTGATTGGTGCTTTATACAAAACAATGTTCACTTGTGATGCATTGAATAATTAGGACAGGTAACAAAAATCATGTTTTTGTAAAGTAATCATTCAATTCGAGAAAGATGCGTGCCAATCATATGCGACCTACAATCTTTCTGCAAGTCACATTTGTAAATTTGGTCTACACAGACATTAATTTGGAAAAGAAGTTGTGTGGCTATTTTATTTATAGTAAGTCCCTTGAATACAAGAAATTATCGACCGATACAACATAAACTGTAAAGGAATAAATACAAGCGAGAGAAAACATTTGGGCCATATATGTATACAATAGATTGATAGCACACATGACTTGTACAATTGTGTTGATTCAAATTAAATATGTTTTCAGGGTTTGTGAGGATGAAGACGAATTGGAAGGTTCTTTGCAGGTATGGGCAAGGGATCAACGATAATCTTCTCATCTGGAATCAATTTTTCCCACTTAAACCTCTTCACTAGGTTGTGCATGAAAACCAATATTTCCAATCGAGCATACTCTTTTCCGGGGCACATCCTTGGTCCTCCACCAAATGGTACAAAAGTAAAAGGAGCTGGCCCTTGTCCTTCGAATCTAGTTGGATCGAATTTCTCTGGCTCCGGAAAGTATTCTGGATTTTTATGAGTTGCATTTGCACTCCAATACAACTACCACGTAGCAAAAGAACCAAATTAAGTGACATCAAAATTAATAGCAGAACATATGTCTTATAAAACTACCTATTAAATCTCATGTAATTGCATAGCATTTTCATCTAATTCTATAATAACGATTCTTGGATTACAGTGTAAAAGTGTTTTACAATATTAGTACATCATCTTCAAATTATATTAATAAATGTTATTTTCTTTGTGTGATGCCTCTTTCAATAAAACAAACAAAAGTTTCTTGTCAGAGAAACCACATATATATATATATATATATATGTATGTATTTATGTATGCCTTTGTAAGAAAATCAAAAGAGTGTATGTAAACAATATGTATATGCCTTTGCAAGAAAAATCTGTATACAATTTCATTACCTTCCATCCTTTTGGAATTGAGAAGCCATTGAAAATAAAGTCATTGATAGCTTCCCTAAAAGCTCCTTGAAGTGGAGGATTGATTCTCATTACTTCACAAGCTACATTCCAAGAATACTTCATCCTGTTGATATCATCCCAATTCAATAACTCTCCTGCCAATTTCGATTTTGCGATTTCCATTTGTTCTAAACACATTACACAGAAAAGAAGCACGAATAAGTATATATCATAAAGAATCACGGCATATATGTTAAAATATTTATTTTATCTTATAACCAAATACCGTCTTAGAGAATTCATAACACAATAATGTTTAAAACTGTATTTTTATATACAGAATTCTTAACTTGTTGTTTTAAACTTAGTTTTGATTTAAAATTGAAATTTTAAAAATTCAAATCTAGTTTTGGGCTTGACTTATTCATCAATTCTTATAAAATATTCATTTCAGGATGAAGTATCCTAAAAGAAAGGTTTCTTGTGGAATTGTATATAAAAAAGTAAGTTTTCTATATTTTCAATAAAAAAATATAATTATATTATTAATAAAATAATAATATGCTTGACTAGCTAGTTGCATGAAGTGGGATTCTTTCACATTTTGACAAAAATAGCACGAAATTAGAGCAACAATCAACCGCATAAATGATGAGGTCAGCCTTGATAATTTATTTAGGAGCTAGGCTACTTCTAATTCAAACGCCAACCGACTCATGTGAAAATTGGTGAAATTTGACTTACGTTAAGAGGAATTGAAATGACGAAGATTTGGACTTGTAGACTTGATAGTTGACTTTAAATACTTTTTTTAAGATATTTCAGAAAAAAGTTTGACTTTAAATACTTTAAAGATATTAATTGTTGGTATAAATTTTCAGCAAACACTTACATAAATATTGATATTAACTTTTTAACAAGCAAAATCAACAAAAAAATTTAACAATAGACTCACCTTGATAGACTCTATCATATATGTGAGGGAGTTCAGCAAGATATTTGACAACGAAAGTGCATGCAGCACTTGCAGTGTCATGGCCTCCAATCAAAAGGCCAAGAATCTTGTCGGCAATATCCAATTCATTCATGAATTGTCCATTCTCATTGCATGTTAGCAACATGTGAGATAAAATGTCTTGTGTTGGTGAAGCTTTCCCTTCAGCTAAATCCACCTTCCTCTGTCTAATGATCTTTAACAGTTCCTTCCTGATTGCGTTTGCTGCCTTGATTGCTTTGTTGAACGGCGTTCCAGGAAGATCAATAGGCACTGTTATGATTCCAGACGCCAACAGGTGAAAAGGGTTCTCTAATTTTGCTACGTGATTCACATCCTCAACGCTCATAAACAAACGACAAGCCAACAAGAACGTGTACCTGTACTTAAGCATATAAATGAAATCAATTAACTCATGCACTTTAATAAATTGATTACAAGGTACTTGAATTGTGATTAATCTACTAAAATCAGTCTAGTGATGATACGTTTGAAAACTTGTTGCATACACACATTCTCACACACACACAAAAAAAAAAAAAACACGATTATGATCACCGATGCATTAGTGGAATGTGTGATTGTGTAAACGGCAAAATTTGTAATATTGCATTTTGAGTTGCACAATACAACACTGAAAACCATGGTTATTAACATGAACAAAACTTAAAAAGAATATTTATGTGTTTTTAGTATTATATTTTAATCAGAAGTAGAATTCTACTTTAACAGTTCACATAATTTTTTCAGTTATAATATTTATTATTACATAAATTAAGGAGATGAAATTCTAATTTTAATTAAAAAGAAATACCATGGGAAACATTTAAAGAACAACATTTAAATTTGTGGACATATTTGATTATTAATGAGTGAATGTATGACCTCTTAGCCAAGGGATAGACGGTGAGTTCCTTCTTGTTGTCCCAAAGGGATGCGAAGTGATTTTGAGCAATGGTGTCCATGATGCCAACGTAGCGCTGGAGAGCCTCGGGCTTGAGGAACTGAGGAAGCAACTTCCTCATCTTTTTCGACTCTTCTTTGGAGTTGCTCTGAAGCGTGGTGGGAAACACCTTGTTCACGCTAGTGGGCCACCACGCTGCAACAAGCTTGTTCTCATTCGAGAACAAGAACTTGTTGCAGGTGGCCCCACAGAATATGACAGCAGGTTCCCCGAGGATGGAGGTCTTGAACAGGTGGGAGGAGTACCTGATCATCCGGTCGAAGATGAACTTCTCAGGATGGCCCTTCCATCCTGTGGACAGGAACTCCAGGGTCTCCCCGATCACCGGGTAACCGGTTGCTCCCGGTGGCAGGTTCGGGGCCACGAATGGAGACCTGTGTTTGTAGAAGAGGAAGAAGAGGGAGAGGGTCATGAAAGAAAACAAAAGGAGAAGGAGGGAGAGGTAGAAGTTATTATGGTCCATGCTTTTCGTGTGAGTGTGAGTTTGTTAATTAGTTTTGTTTTGTGAGTAATAATTGAGGCTAGGGAGCGGAGCTTCTTATAATGTGTTTAACTCACAGTAGTGCAGTGGCATTTAGCGTGTGTCTTGGGTGCCAATTTATAAGCACAATGTTAGGGGAAGCTCGATGTGAACAGATACATAAAAGATTATTGAAATCAATGGTGTAATAATATGATTAATAGTAGTTTAATCTTTTGTTTATATATAGAAAATTATTTATTAAAAGATGTGAGCTTTTTAATAGATTTATGTATTAAAAGAATTTATATATCTCAAGAAATTAATCTTTTGTTGCGAGGAATTCTGGACAAAACAAATTAAAGAATGAAAAAAAATCCAAAGCGGCAATACTATTGATTAATTACTGCGTCACATATAGATCGTGTTCATCTCTTTTTCTCTTTGATTTAATGAAGGTTTTTGGTTACTATGTGTTTTTATCTTTTCATACAACTTTGGTAATTTCAACAAACTTGTAATTCAAACTGCTGTAGCTCTATTGGTACTGCCGGTACCTATTTACTTAATTTTTTTGTCGATAAATTAAAGAAAAACCTTTAACGACCCAAGCTAGGCATATTATATTACACGTGTTTGCTTACAAATGAGTAAAAAGATAATTAAAAGCAGTTAGCCAGCAGCTGCATCGTGAAGATAGGATTACCGGTGTATTATTGGAATCCCGCCCTTAATTTATTTTAATATTTCAAATGTTTTTTAGATAATTCGCCTTAGTTGCACCGAAATCTTTTTAAGATTAATTATACGTATCTTAACCGTTAATTACAATTGCAACTGCTTTTTAATTTTACTTTCAAAGTTAAAATCTGATAAAACATATGACTACATATAACTAATTATTATTCTTGAAACTCTCCTAATTATGATGCTATTATTAATGTTATGGAGTACCTTTCAAAGGGATTAATTAAGATTCTAATGAGTTGAAAAACAATCATAGAAAGTTCTTTTTTTTGGTCGATGCAAATGCATGTGCTGCATGGAGAAAGATGCATATATATGGAGAAAACTGTTTTATTAATACATTCAGATAGCCACGTAAGTTAGAGATTCATGGATCTGCACTCGTGCGAAGAGTCATAGTTCTGCTGCAATATTTTTTTTTTTTTAATTTCATATTAAAAGAAAGATCAACAAATAATCATGTTCATTAACTACGTGATGAAAATTTTTGATTTGCATATTTATGTGTGAAAAAGTTTACATAATAAAAAAAATATTGATTAGCATATTTATGTGTGTGAAAAAGTATCACAAGAAATCAATTTCTTAAATAGATGCATGGTTGATTAGTCTTTAACTCTTTATCAAAATACTGAAAAAAATAAGTACGTAGCAAAATAAAATAATTGAATATAGTAGCTTAATGTCATGATATTTGCAATTAATTGCAATATTCCTGTTAGCTTTCGAATTAAATATACTACCTCATTAATTTAAGGAACGTGTGGCAAATGCTAATATAGCTCTCTAATCCATGAAGATCATGCCTTTATAAAAAAAAATAAAAATAAAGTTCAAGATCATGGTCTGAAAAGATGCTTTTACTACTGCACTAGTGCTCTTCGTTCATTTTATTCTATGCTTTCTCCATCTCTTTTTCCATAGTATAGTAGATCTACGATATGGACAGCGTTTTTTCTTTTCCTTTGTTTTTATAAGTTATTTTCTCTAACATAACCCTGACCAAAGTAAATATAGCTGAAAAAAAATTAAAATTTATCAAATTTTTATTTTAGCTTATTTATACTTTAGTTCCTTAAATTTGAGTTTAATCCGATTTTGCTCCTCAAATTTAAAAAGATAGTTTTAGTCTCTCAAAACTAATTTGAAAAAAATACGTTTTAGTTTCTAAACACTCAATTTGAGTGATTAAAATTATTTTTTAAAAACCTTTTTTAGTCTCAAAATAGTAAATTTGAGAAACTATATAATGTCGGATCTTCTCAAATTTAAGAGACTCAAATATATTTTTTCAAAATTTGGAAGACCAAAACCATATTCATTCCAAATTTTGAAAACTATAAACATAATTAAGGTTTTTATTTTTATGCCAAGATTTTTACATTATTATGTTAATTCCTCATCTACTAATTTGAATAAGGGATTAAAAACGCACCTTCACCTAACAAAATCACATATGTATTTCTCGTCAAACTCCTTGTCCATGTAGTATGCCACTAGGAACTTTAACTTTAACCAATCAAAATTTATATTAAAGACTAAAATAATAATTGTCATAAAAAAAGGTTAGAGACCAAAAAATAGTAAACATTTTTTTCAATAACTATATTTTTATTTTTTTATATCAGTAAAATAAGCTTTTATTGATTAAAATGATATTCTTTTCTTGAAATATTTCAAACTCTTTCATATTCATTTGCATTTATAAAACTTCTTATAAGATACAAATATTTACTACGTAATATAAAAAAGTTCTTAGAAATGTGTTCAACATGACTTAGATGAAACTAAGTTTTGTGGAAGAGTACTTATGGGTTTTATTAATATACCATATAAGTATCCTCTCAGAGTATTTTTAGTGGTAGATCTTAAATTGAGATTTTAAACCACTTTTTAGTGGACCCTATAGTACCACATAGGATTTAAGATCTCTCTAATTTTTTTTCTTTAATGGTAGATCTCATTTTGAGATCTTAGGGAGAGAGAAAAAGAGAGAAAATTTATTCTTTTTTGAACAATGTATAGATCTTGAGAGATCTTGTACAAGAACTCATTCTCCATGTTGGAGATCTTTCCACTTTCTTTATTAAAGATCTAATAAATATTAGATCTTGAACTCAAGATCTAGCACTAAAAATACTCTAATAAACTAAAATGTTCGATCTCTACTTCCTTTATTGGAAGATCTAGTGAAAATTAGATCTTGAGCTCAAGATATAATACTAAAAATACTCTAATAAACTAAAATATTTGAGGATATATTTGACCATGACAATCAAATATCTATTTGCACCATGTTTTTCCGTCTAATTAAAAAGTAAGTCAACAACTGATTAAGAAAAATCAAAAGTTTAAACCACCTAATCTTGCTTAAAATTACCTAAATGGTAATCCGCCTAATAAAATCCATGGTCGAAGGTCCAGAAAAAGTTTATATAAATAGAATAAGACCTTCATGTAAAAATTGTTGTTTATTTTAAGTATTTACTAGTACAGTACCCGTGCGCATACGCACGGGTCGGCTCCGCTTCGCTCCGCCGTGCTATGGTAGATTTGTATAAAATAATTTAAGGTCTAATGATTAAGAATTATTGTATAAGCAAATTTAAAAATTAAAAGTAAAACATAAATTGCTAAATATATCAGCTAATAATAAATTAAGCACTTGACTAATAACTTACTCT
>PYAF01002420.1:85964-124430 GCA_007407185.1 Glycine tomentella | reverse complement strand
AGGATTTAAATTTACTCCCAAGCTGAAATTGGATAATGTCATGACACCAGTATCAACATAGCTGAGACTACACACAAAGCTGACAGCTGGCCTCCAAAGCTGAAAATGAATGCAATGGTGACACCTGGCTTCCAAAGCTAAGAGTGCATGAAATTGTGACAGCTGGCTAGAAATGAATTCTTTTATTGATAGTATAGATTTATCCTATTTATTGCTAAAAATTAAGACTTTACTTGCGCGAATGTTAGATATTTCTTTCAGACATATCTCATTCTAGACATAGGAAGACGAATAAGAACAAAAAACCTCTCAACAAGAAGGATATTTTCTGACCACTATTCAACAGTAACAATTAATAAAACAAGTCAATACCATCATACATTGATTTCATTTTATTGATATTTCTTCTATTTCGAATCTTCTTTCGGAGACGAAGTCATGGGTAATCCAACCACGCATTTTTATTTTCTTTACCTCGTTAACACGGGTTAATTTAACTCTAATTAATTCAGCTCGCGCGCAGCACAATTCCTCTTGTGCGAGCCCCTGGGCCCTGGCTGTATTATTATTAGAACAAATAATAATATAGCGTATCTTTGCAAACCACTCGACCAGCACAAGGTACGCCAGGACAAAATGAATAGATCGAATAAGATTATTATTAATAATAAACAAATAAAAAAGAAGAAGACCGTATATTGCATATCTTTTTTTTTTTCTCCTGAACCAAAGGGTAGAAAAGAAGAAAACGCGACAAAATTAAACAACCACAATTTTTTTTAATAATGAAAAGCAAGTATTTTTTCTTAAAAAAAATTATAGTTCATCGTGTATCTAAAGTTTATGTAACTTGTGTCTTAAGAAAGACCGATTTTCAAACTATATGTTCCCTCATATGTTTTCCTTTTATATATACTAGTATTTAAAACCATTTACGTGTGCACACAAGAGCGGATTTGAGTTAGTCACAAATTGATCGAATCGCATTACATATATATGCGTGTGGGAGGATTATTAAATAGTACCCGAAGACATTGACCTTTAATATAAGCATTAGCTTACAACAACAATAATTTTTTTATTAGCCAAATAAAAACGTTTCATTTAAAACGTACCAATGGTACTACAACAATACACAGCATTTGAAACTAAGTTAATTACCCGAAGAGAAAGCACTTGATAACAAAGCCACTTTCCCAACATAACTCAGCTCAAGATAAAACATGAAATGTAAACTAAGAGCATGTCATATCTTGAGTTCAAAATTTGGTATGGTATTGATTATATTTCCTAATAAAAAAGATGAATAGATCTCTAATATAAAAAATAAATTACTGTAAAAAAAATCCTGAAAATCTTTAAAATATTAAAAAAGAAATTTTTAAAATTTTAAAATGAGATCTATCACTTAAAAAAAGTGTAAAAGATCTTACATCCTAACTAGATAATATTATGAGATTCACAAAAAAAAATATTTTAAAAACTCAATTTAAAATCTACCATTAAAATGCTTTAAAATACAAACAGCAGTTGCAACTCAGCTGCACCTATATTATCTCATACAGTCAGATATACTAAGGTTTAAAAATATAACTCTCCCAACCAAAGGCTAATATAAGTATATAACCCCCCGAATACATCCTCCAACGTGGATCATCCACACACCCGAGACTTCCCAAAAGCCATTCAACCAGGTTGTAGCAAGCGATGCTTCAAAAAACAAACATTTTGATCACTTATACAATCCTTCTTCTACGGAATCCCAAAACAACAAAGTTCTGTTACCACCCTATTAGGCATTCCTAATGTGAATTTACCCAAACGTGTAGAGGATAAGAAAAGTTTTTCACCTTGCATGATAACCAAGACCATGCAGGATTTCAACACAATCAAATCCCATACTATGTCAAAATTCATGGCTGCCCCATTGAAAATAATATCGTTTCTATGTGTCCATACGGCCCAAATAGTTGCAAACAACAACATCAATAATATAAGGCATCCTTCCAAGCGTCACGCACAAAAGTTGGGTTAACCAAGTTACAAAATATATAATATTGGAACTAGCTATAATATATTAATTATCAAACTAGCTAGCTCATCTCATCTCGATATCGATATGATATTGTTGAAAAAAGCATACTACTCTATATATCTAAAAAACCTATATATATGGCAACCAAACTCAGTACGAAACTTGCCAAGTTGGTAAATTAATTTGGGATAGAAAAGTGATATTTGAACACTCCATTATATCAAATACTCCTTTCTCTTTATCTCTCTCTTTCTATCATATTACATTGTCTATCATACATATTTTTCTCTTTATCTCTCTCGAGTGTCAATAAACATTGGGTGTCCATATATATATATATTTTTTTTTCCTTTGGGATATCTGAAATTACAGAGGGGTATTGGATTGCACCTCCAGCACAGTAGGATGAGTCCTAATAATATAATAATCAGGACATTAAGTACACCTCCAGCTAAGTCTTCCCACTCGCTGTGCTTTTATGCTATTCGCCCACCCGACCGTGTCAAAGTAGTGATATCATAGCGAATACAAAACATATATCACATAACAGGTGCCTTGGTAAAAAAAAAAAACCGTGGAGAAACCATTAAATCACTATCAAAGTATCTAGTGTTATTCTAACTGTAGATACAAAACATATAACACATGCCCTTGATAAGAAACAAATATCCGAAACGCCATTACGCCACGTACTGTCAATAAAAACGTTTCGGTAAGGTGTATCAGTATCATAACACGATAGCAGCAACATAAAAGATATGATGGCTGAAGTTGCAAAATTCATATCCAGCTCGCATATCCTTAGCAAGTAAGCCAGCCTGTTCCATCAATTGTGGATAAGATTATGAATCTCAACACTTTTATACATCTTACTACCATAAATCATAAATGTGATTTTTAACAACATTTTTTACTTAACATTTAATAAAGATGTTACTAAATTTTTTGACAATATCACTGTTACAAAATGTGATCTTTAGTAATGTTTTTTTTTTTAATTTAACACTTAAAAAAATGTTAGTAAATTTTTTTGATGACATTAAAAAAATATCACAAAATTATGAATAAATATTATTAATATATTTTTCTAATATTTATCAAATATTACTTATAATTCATGTTGTTAAAAAGTCTTTTGTAATATTTTAGGTTTCAACAATATGGACTATATACAATATTTGATAAAAACATGATAAAAATATATTAGTAATATTTATTTCTAATTTGAAAATATTTTTTTAACGTGACCAAAGCTTTTAGCAACATTTTTATTAAATAGTAGACATAAAATGTTGTTGAAAGTCATATATATAATAACATCAAATATAAATAAATATGATTAATATATTTTTACGATATTTTATTAAATATTATATATAATTCATGTCACTAATACCTTTCACAGAAATTATAGTGATGAGCCACATTATGGATTAATGCACCAAAACCTATAAAGAAAAAAAAGCCTATATAGTATAACATATAACTTTTTTTGGGTTAATTTCCTATTGTTAATATGCTTCTGATATAATATGTTTAAAATACAAGGTGATGTTAAAATAGAAATTGAAATCTTGATTGTTAGAGACTAATCACTTATATAGACTAATGCACTAATCATGAGATTAATTGATATGTGATTATTTTAACTTAATCATAAGTTTAATTAATTTGAATTCTGAATGTATAATTATATTAAAAACTAAAAAAAGAACTTAATTTATTATCATAATAGTTCTTGTTGACTTGGACAAAATTTTCTTCTACAAAGAAAATATGTGGCTAGACAAAAAAAACCTCAACCCTCGTTATATAGTAATGCATGCATATGCATTCCTTTTCGAAGGGCTCGTGAAGGAAATTCATAGCAAAGCCCCTCAATTTCATTTACAACGACAATGAATTATTTGCGTTATTTTCTACTCGTATTCATTATATGAAGACGAGGAATATCAATATATTTAACTATACAAGAAATAAACTACTCCATTAATTTCTAGTCCAAGAAAAACAGTACTCCATTAATTTACAGGTGGATTGCTTTCTATGTCAACGGCACAAGTTGTAGTAATTAATATCTATCTGAAACTGATAGTTACATATTAGCTAGTTAGCTTTATAAATCAATTGGAGAGTTAGATGCACTATAAAATTAATTCATTATTGCGTCCACGTCTTCAATTACTTATGTTCATGTGTTTGTAGCGTATCTAATGAAAGTCAGCCTGCAAAAATAGACTAAGATGATAATAAACCTTTTATTAGTTTTATTTTCAGTTACTGTAAATTTAGAATAATCATATGTTAACAGTTTGGTATTGGGTGAAAGAGAGAGAGATTAAGTTACATACATATATATTAATTTTGTATTTTTGTATACTGAAATATTTCAGTATACATTTTATTATATCAATAAATTTTGAAGGAGATCGACTGTTATATCAATAAATTTATGATAATTATTTTATTATATATTTACTATGGAAATGCGTAAAATTTTGTTGATACCGTGTTAAAATTATTTTTGCCAAATTGTCAAAATTTTAGTTGCTGAATTATAAAAAATAAATGCAATAGTTTATAAATTGAAAACATTAATTCTACATATCACATATTAATTACATTTGTAGTTATTATTTAATATTAAAATAATTATTAAATATTAAATTAATAAAGTTAAAATATAATTTAAGAAAAATTCCATTAAAGCAAAAGTAATTAATAAGGTCCCTTTTGATTAATTTTTCCCATGAACACTTATGGGGAAAAATAAGCAGGTAAATTATTAAATTGATTTTCTCGCATAGTTTTTTAACTTTCCTAATTAGGATTTTGGTTTTCCGATAAAACCCTAATTAAGATATAAAGCCTGGGGTCCTTTCAATTGAAATTATTTAAATAAATTAATTAATCTCTAATATATAAACCATAGTTTTTTTTTTATTAATCAGGCCTAAATTTTAGGCTTTAATTCCACACATGATATCTTTTCTTCCACTGCCGTACAGTACATGCAATTTCAAACCCAATTTCACACGGTGCATGTTTCACAACGGGATTCCAACACAGAGAAAAACTGAATAAAAAAGTGGCAAGTAAAATTTATTTAACTTAAAGAAGATATTGGTAAAAAATTTTAATAAAATATTTGAAATCATATATTTTTATATTCAGATATAGCAAGTACATATAGAAAAAAAAGATATTATTACTTTGTGACTTTCTTTTTAAAAAAAAAAACAGTTATTCTTAATTAAATGTGGAGACTAATTATAATTTTCTTTCATTCATTTGCTCGAAAAAAAATTTATTTATTTATTCAAAAAGAAGGAAATATATATTTTTAGTTATGAATATTGCATTTTATATAATTGTTGACCTTGCAAATGAATAACCACGTCTCTTATGCATCTTGGAGACTCTCTTTTTTGGTAATGTAAAGAAAAAGAAAAACTACGACACACAAGAATGAAATTCTAATTGAGCTAGAACCAGTGGGTTGTGAGTAACCGGACTGCGTCACCGGAGCCCGGAGGGACAAAGGAATCAAAAAGTATTGTATTTTTTTTATCTATCGATGTAATTTTAAATACTTTTAATTAATTTAGAAAAATAAAGATGCTTTAAGAATAATTTACCAAATAAAGATTTATTGAAATTAATCTACAATATTAATATATAAATTTAAAACTAGGATTATTTTTTTATGGTATCATCATTTATTTCAACATGTGTGCTTTTAATGTGATTTAAAATATTTTACTTTAAAAGTTAATTTCATTTAGTATCACGTTATTTTTTATATTTTAAAATATAAACATAAAAAATCCCTTGATATAACGGGACAAGGATATTAATTCTCATGTTTGTAAGTATAGGTAGCTAGATTCTTATAATGTTTTAATATTTAGTTTTTTTTATATTAGAATAATATTATTGTAACATTCTCAAAATTATATATGATAATAATTGGTTAAATATATATATATATAAACTTATTTAATTTTAAAATAAATTCAGCCAAATATAATAGAACCTATAAAAAAATTTGGTTAATTATACTAAGCCTTTCATCTAATTATATAGTCATTAATGTATAAAATCTTTATTAAAAATATTAAACAATTTTAACGAGGAGAAAGAATATTACTGATGTCCACGCTCCTGTATAGGGTCGACGTCCGTGCTCCTGTAGCAAGGAACTCGGACATTTTGTCTGGGTTGATGGAGGCTGAATAAGAGCTTACTAATGAGGTAATGCTAACATGGAGGGTGACCACGTGTACATTGACATTTATGAGGTGACCACGTGTACCTTGACATTTATGAGGTGACTACGTGTCATTCTACTAATTTGGACCGTACACACAAGTAATACATAAACTTTTTAGGAAAACGTGAAATACACATGACAGAAGATTAAGTATGACTAAGAGATAATTTTTAGAGACATTAAATGAAGAGAATCTTGCTTTATATGATACTTATACATGGACAGGTGTAACAAGTTCATATCCTTTAAAAACTTCCACGTACCTCATGCCATAAATGAAGGAATATTTGTAATGATTAACTTAGGATAAATATCTTCAAGGATATTTACCTTATAACCAAACTAAATCCTAACCTGGTTATAATCTAATTAATTCACTTAATATCTAACTAAATAAACTACTATAAATAGCTGCTGAACTTCCAAAATTTTTACACAAGAAACTCTAGCTCCTAAACTCTCTCTCAGGCCTGTAATCTTTTCACTGGGTAATTTGCTTTCACATCTCATTTCCTTAATTACTTAGACCATAGTCTCACTTTATTGCCTTATATACTTTCATTTCTTCTTTCTTCTAAGTAAAGACTTTCTTCCTGGAAGGACAATCATCTACTCAGTTCATTTCAAAAATCCGACTTACTTGAGATAGGTTAGACTTTAATCTCTAATTAAGTATTTATATGCTTAATTGATTAGATATCTTTTTAAAAGTTGTAGGTGATTTTGATGATATTCGGACTATTTTTATTATTTTACTGCACTTCAGCTATATGAACTCGGATATAACCATTTCAGCCATATGAACCCGGAACTTGGACATAACCATTTCAGCTATATGAACCTGGACATAACCATTTCAACAATATGAACCCGGACATAACCACTTCAGCTAGATGAACCCAGGCATAACCATTTCAGCCATATGAACTCGGAACCCGGACATAACCATTTCAGCTAGATGAACCCGGACATAACCATCTCAGCTATATGAACCCGGACATAACCATTTCAGTCATATGAACTTGAAACCCGGATATAACCATGTCAGCTATATGAACCCGGACATAACCATTTCAGTTATATGAACCCCAACATAACCATTTTGGCTATACCAACCCGGACACGGTCGTCCAAGCTATACCAACCCGGACACGATCGTCCAGGCTACAACCAACTTGGACATCCAGGTTCCAACCAACCCAGACATCCAAGCTCCAACCAACCCGGACATCCAGGCTACAACCAACCCGGACACGGCCATCCAGGCTATACCAACTCGGACACGGTCGTCTAAGCTATACCAACCCGGACACGATAGTCCAGGCTACAACCAACCCAACCATTCAGACTACAATCAACCCGGCAACCCAGCTACCACCAACTCGGTCATCCCAAAAAATAAAAAAATAAAATAAATTAACTTAAATTTAAATTAAAAGATATTTGATGGTTATTAGTTAGACAACTGATATGTTTTTTTTTTTTTTTATGTAGCTTGACGATAATCAATTATCATGCCTGAGTTGGTATGATTTTGTTTATGGTAGCCTAACCATATTTTTGGTACATATGATGTTATGATGGAAATATTTTTCATGAGGTTATATATATTTACTCATGGATTTTGTTATTGATGAAAATGTTAGAATTTGATGTGATGGTATGATGATTCGAGTTTTCAAGTCAAGTACGAGATTTATGAAATCTGACCTATGATACCACAATTATAATAAAGATGTAGAGAGATTAGGTGCTAATACATGAAAATTCATGCATGATTAGCATAAGATAGCCGCAACATTCCTACATATTGTACATATGTAGAGGCCATGTGCATCTGTGACCATTTTATGCATTCACATAGTTACTTAATCATTTTATGGATTCATTTGAATATATTAATTATTTACTAACCTTCTCACTAGATTTGTTTCATTTTTTTTAGATGGCAACAGGGTTAAATCTCCTTGATGACATGGTTCGTTGATGGCATAGAAATAGAGATATGAAGTAGACTTTTATTTGGAAGAGCTTGTACTTGTAAACTTTTGTAACAAGAACTATAGCTGTTTGTAATATATAACCGTTTATATTTACGTTTAGAAATTTATACTAGTATAAGTTCAACAAAAATCATTATTATCTAACGATTTTTTAGTAATTTAACTCAAATAAAAATACAATATCTAAAATAATTTTAGGTCGTTACAGATTATTTATTTTTAAACAAATATTTATTTGCATGAGTCATTTTCAAATAATCATAAAGATGAGCACAATGAAACCTGTGTGAATGCACGAATAACCAATTAGTTCAGCAAAGATAAGTGAAATTAAAGCACAAACCATGTAACTAAAATTCAATTGAGCAATTCAAAAATTCATAAGAGAGATTCAGTCACTACAATTAGAGAAAAAGGAAAATAACAATGTAGCATAAGAATGAAAAGGAAAAGAAGCCACAACAAAACTACATTGAAGTTTCACATTTCATTCTTAGAGTATAATTCCATTAAAGATCTCTTATAACTCACAGCTCTAACTCTCTTCGTATGCACACATATGCACACATATGCACGAGAAATTGTTATAAAATTTGGAACCATCATATGATCCTAATCAATTTTCACTCAACATAATCGATATTTTAAATTTCAAAAATTAATAGTTTTTTGACATCTTACATTAAATATAACCAAAACTATATTTGTTAAAATAAATTTTACACATCTCTGTTTTTTTCTTCACCTAATGGAAAAATGAAAGATGTACACTCCACCTGAATTGAACCACGATTCACATGGAATATACATTCTTATTTTTTCGTTATTTTCTTGATTCGTGTGAAGGGTACATTTTCCATTTTTGGCATTAGTTAAAAGCAAGAAAATGACCCTTGTTTCTGGCTGCAGTAAACAAGACCAAGGAAAAAAGAAAGCTGACAAATTTTGACTTGACTACACAATTACAGGGTTATATCTTGAAACCATTCATTAATACAGAGACGTAAAGATGTTAAAAAAATCGCGCATGTGGGTACTCCATTTCCCGTTGTACCATATGATTCACATTTTTATTCCAACTTAAGCAAGCAGTTCCATGCAAACAACGACCTAAATAGTAGTGTAGGAAGAGCATTTCAGGTTTGTAAAAGCCATACGTCCAATATATAAATATATAACAACATTGCCCGAGGTTAGATTGACATCTAAACTAAAACAAATAAGTACAAGATACTCTTCCTTTACTTTAACAATGTTTGCATCTAGATATACAAGAAAATAAGTAAAACCTTGATTGATTTTGGTTTAATATAAAATAGTTTTAAAAATATTTTATAGTAACTATGCAAAAATTATTAACATGTGATAGTCCGAGTGTTTTGTTCCATGATGATAGCATTAACAAAAATTATTAACAAATGATCTGGAAACCAAATTTTTAAATGAAAATAAAAAAAACTTAATCATTTAAATTTTAAATTAAGTTAAACCAAATACATAATTTATTTAGTCAATATCAAATTCTTATTTAATACAGTGCACTTAACTTTAATAATAAAAAATCTTAAAAAAAACATTATAATTTTAATCTGACATTGATACGTATAGCAGTACATTAACAAAAAAAATATTTATTCAATAAAGTCGTACTGCAGTCTGTACTCTGTGATGATGCATTTATATACTAAACTTAAAGACATTAAATTTATACAAAATATTCTCCGTAAATGGTGTCAGAAGAAAATTGTGGGCAAATTGTTCTCCAAAACACGAAGTTGAAAAGCTGCAAAGAAAAAGAAAAGAGGGCAACTAATAGTGGTGTGTTCATGATCTGATAAAGAAGTTAGCAAAAGTAAAAGAGGCCGACACGCTAACATTACATTTACAGCCAATCTCGGACATGGACGGACGGAACTATAAAAAAAGAATTAGGGGACGACAATCTGTACAATAATTGATAAGCTAGCAAAATGAACAATGATTATTTTTACTGTTACATAAACATATATATATACATGTATTAATCACTCAACCTCCCAATTAATGATATATTCTAATTCTTGCTATTGATAAACATTCCTATAAATTTCTGAAAAAATTTCTTATAAATTAAAAATTATAAAATGAAATAAAAGAAAAACTTAATCTTAACAAAAGAAAAAATAATGTACGGAATATTTGAAAGAAGAAAAAAAGACTCACCACATGCATAATTTTAAAAAGGAAACACATTGCTTAACTTATTTCCCTCCCTGGGTCGGATCCTGTCAGGGCAAGCACTGTGATGCTTTTTTTATAATTTAATTTATATTTGCTTTATCAAGTTTTTTATGTGCAAAAGAAAGAGTTCACCAAACACGTCTATGGATGGACATAGTTAAAACCAAGTATTTGTATCCAGAGCATGATATTAATTAAATACCTCCTCCTGGATATCGAATCCATCACACCATAATGGCGTTTTTATTATTATCATCATCAAAAGGAAAAGAAAGACAAAATTACAACACCATCAAACACATATAAAAGAACAGCCTATAGCATCAGCTGAAATCAATTAACAAATCTAACATGGGAGAAAATGATGAAATAAAACGTTGTTAACTGGGCAGTAGCACAGTGACCCATTTTAGTCAAATAATCCGCACAGTGGTTGACTTGGCAAAGAGTATGGACAAGGAAAGTAGAGCAGCAATTAATATCCCTAAGGTACCATTTGATAGAACAGAAAAAAAAAATTGAAATGAAAATTTTGAATTAAAATGAAGTATAAAAGTGTAAAATTCATATCAAAATTTAAAATCTCAAGGATAGCTTGTTGTATGTCAATTAAGACGAAACATTTAATAATTAATTCTACCAGAGTACCTCCACTAGCAGAAATAATGGCTTTCTGGATACTGAATTCATTATACCAAAAAAGTAAATAAATATTAATAATCGCATACGTCTTATGCATCTTATGTTCTATTTATGTCTCAAATAGGAACACTCAAACTGATCTAGCTGCCCTTCAATTAACAAATCTAACATGGGAGCAATTAATATCCCTAAGGTACCGTTTGATAGAACAGAAAAAAATAAAATTGAAATGGAAATTTTGAATTAAAATGAAGTATGAAAGTGTAAAATTCATATCAAAATTTCAAATCTCAAGGATAGCTTGTTGTATGTCAATTAAGGCGAAACATTTAATAATTAATTCTACCAGAATACCTCCACTAGCAGAAATAATGGCTTTCTGCTGGATACTGTATGCATTATACCAAAAAAGTAAATAAATATATTTAATAATCGCACACGTCTTATGCATCTTATGTTATATTTGCGTCTCAAATAGGAACACTCAAACTGAACTAGCTGCCCTTCAATTACAGGATTAAGGACAATAATTTAGTTCTAAGTTTAGCATTGCCTCTACTAAAATTGCACATTTTTCCTCCCACCTAGAGTGTTTGATTTGTTGGAGTACTACTTCATATTTAGCCTCATTCCAGCACCACGTACACCGTTTGGACTTAGATATGGTAACTAACGGTTAGGCATGATAAGGTGGTGGATCAAGACCACTTTTAATTATGATACTAACATTAACAGGTAGCTAACTATTGAATTATTGCAGAGACGTTTCATTCGTTTATTATTTAAGATATATAATTCTTTAAAGTGATTTTTTTAAAAATTATTATTGATCTAGATCATGTTGCAAACGTTTTAATCGTTTAATTAAATATATTGTGATTATTCTTGAAAGTGAAATTTGATAATACTTATCGAGATCGTGCTTGAATATATATTATTACAAAGACGTCTGACTGGTGGGTTCTTATGAAATACCCATTATATATAGTGGGTTGATTAAAGTACAATTGACATCTCCTTCAAAATGAGCTTCAGAATGATTTTTGCGTGATGTTATGTTGTCCATATACATTTATTTAGTATTTCATTAAACCCTAAAATGATCAATTATTTTAGGTGGCCAAGGACTTAACCCTAAACCCTAAAATGATCAATTATTTTATAAGAACATATCTATGTTATGTAGTCCATATACATTTTTTTAGTATTTCATTAAAAATACATTCCTTCATTTTAAAATTTGATTTCTCATTTTATTTTATTTTTTAATTTAAAAAGATTTACATATATTTTTGTGCCTTTAATGTACAAGTTTTCGTCCTCAATATTTTTATACGATCAATTTTAATCTATTTACTTTTAAAATTATTACAATAATTTTATAAAAAAAAGTATATTTATAATTATAATAACATAAAAGGTATTTATTATAATTTGTAACGCTGAGTTATATATTACACCAGTTAAATAAAATTTTATATATAGTGGGTAAAGATTAAAGTGCAATTGGCATAGTCAACCAGCATTGTTTATCTGACTAGCTAGCTAGGTGTCAATATTGGACGCAAACTCGTGTTTGTATTTATATATATGAAGTGTTAATAAGTGTTAGATATCCATACACTTTGTTAATCAAACACGCTGGCCGTTTTGTTGGCTGAGTTTTTTCTGTCTATATATAGCTGTAGGAAGTTTGAAACCTCAGTTCATTATCGTTTTAGGTCAGTATGTGGAAATTGAAGATAGCAGAAGGAGGAGATGGGTTAATCTCCGTCAACAATTTCTTCGGACGTCAACACTGGGAATTTGATCCTAATGCCGGAACTCCAGAAGAACGTGCTCAAGTTGAAAGGGTACGAGAGGAATACAAAAAGAACCGGTTTTGCACTAAGCAAAGCGGTGACCTACTAATGAGAATGCAGGTATACGATGATACACAAACTAATTAATACATGTGACTTTTAAATGCTTGGTTGGATGATACACCAAACTAGCTAATACACCAGATAGGATGATACACTAAACTAGTGCGATGAAAGATCTAGAGTAGAGTGGAGAGTTTAACAGCATTTTTACTTACAAAGCAACAAATTATTGTTTCTTCGTTTTGAACATTTGAATTTAGAATTGTATATTGAATTTTTATCCAACATGTCTCAGTCATCATATCACAACAATTTTATAACTCTCACTTTTTTCAAATAAGAATTGTTCATAAAGAATTATATATATATATATATATATATATACTATTTTTTTTGTCTTTATTCTTTATTATATTTTTAGATTTTTCTTTTAATTCTCTATCTAGATTTTGATTGGTCAAATGTCTTGAACTTTTTTCCTATAATCATTTTTAGTTTATGTTATCAAATAATATTGTTAATTAATGAAAGTAACAATGACATTAACAATTTAATTATGTATACTTTTTTTATAAAAAAAATGTATTTTTAATCTCTTATTGACAAATCATTAGAGTATGAATATCTTTTATATGTCACTAGTTAATGGTGTCACTTAATAGGAAATACTAAAAGTATTACAGAAACAAAGTTTAAAATACTCTATAACAGGTAAAAGCACAAATATAAAAAAGTTTAGGAAAAATAATCATAAACCTATATAACAATAAAAAAAATGGCATCAAATAACCTTATATAAAGCAACAAAAAAAAACAAATATATAGTATAATAATATTTTAAAATATAAATGAGATTAAATCCACTGAGGATATATATTACTTTAGCACTTTTCAAATTCAACAAGTTTGTTGGACTTCCGAAGTGCACTCTCAAATTTTAAATGTGCTCGTTGATGATTGAGGATGGACAGTTTATGTTTTTTATGTCCCAACTAAGTTGACTGCTTCCTTTAAATAAAAATAAATAAAAACTAAGTTGACTGCTGTTTGATAATTGAACTGTGGTGAGTGTCAGCTCACAAAGGAGAACACGTGTAGGCCCATTCCAGCAAGAGTGAACGTGAAAGACACAGAGAACGTAACGGAGAAAGCACTAATTACTACAATGAGAAGGGCCCTCGGTTTCTACTCCTCTATTCAGGCCCATGATGGCCACTGGCCAGCTGAATCTGCTGGCCCTTTGTTTTTCCTTCAACCTTTGGTGAGCATTTGTTCAATTTTAGCAATTAACTTTTGTTTTTCCTTTTATAAAAGGCTTTGCATTAATGTTATTTTACTTTTTTTCTGAATACTAGCACTTGAGTAGGTTGTCAAGTATTTTATTTTTCTAATTGATGTTATCTATTATCTATTATATAATCAACAACTCTTAAATACTTGAGAGATATCACACCCACAAGGCATAACCATTATTTTTTTAACTGATCAAATATGTCATTTTCTTATAATTATTATTTTTTTAAAATTATTCCTTGATTTTTATTTTTAAAAATTTTAAAATTGCAAATTTTTAAATTAGAAAATATGCTTATAGATAATTTTAGAAGTTTGAACCCTAAAATATTTTTATTTACTTTTAACACTTTATAAAACCTATATTTAAGAAATAATAATAAGAAATTTTTAAACACTAAATCCCAAAAGTTTTTTTTTATAAAAAGTATTAAAAGTAACTAAAAGATTTTAGGGTCCAAACTTCTTAAGTTATATTTAATCATATTTTCTAATTTAAAAAGTTACAATTTTAAAATTTTAAAAAATAATAATCAAGGACTATTTTGAAAAAACAAAAAAAAAATTAATGAGAATATGACATGTAACTTGATTGGTTAAAAAAATAAAAATATCAAAAACTCCTAAAATTATTGGGAGCATCATAGAAACTCTCTAATTCTTTGTATTAATAATTTTTGTTCGTGTTGTATTTCTACTGTCACGTGTGTAATAAAATAAATGTCTTGTTAGTAAGAAAATTTTTCACCCTCGCTAGTTTAATATTAGATTGCCATATTATTTAAGAGTGGTGTTATTTAGCCCGAAACAATTGTTACGAATGGACGCATGAACAAATGGACAATGACTAACCATACAAGTGGGGGCGGTGTAAAATTCTATCCTTACATTATCCTGCATAATTTTATTTTTTTTGTACTTTTCATAAGTAGAGGAATTAGTACTAGTACCACGTATTTGAACCTGAAAATTACTCTATTAAACTAGTAATTTTGGTAGTCAACAGAAGCTTGCTTTTCTGAAGGTATTCCCTCTATATACACATCGTATATTCTGATATTCATATTACCGTGTATGCAGGTAATGGCACTCTATATTACAGGGTCCCTCAATGCTGTTTTAGGACCAGAACACCAGAAGGAAATTATTCGTTATTTATATAATCATCAGGTATATTTATCTTGTTTCTTAAGTAATGTAATGCATATAATAATTGAAATAACACAAACGTCAGGCTAGACTGGAATGGAAACTAAACCAATTAAAAGTAAGATTTATAACATGTAATTAATTTAGTTCCAACTGAATAACCTGAGTACTCTATTGGTTGTTGCATGAGACAGGAGGAAGATGGAGGTTGGGGATTCCATATAGAGGGCCACAGCACAATGTTTGGGTCAGCGTTGAGTTACATTGCCTTGAGAATTCTTGGAGAAGGGCCTGAAGATGGTGAAGACAGGGCAATGGCTAGAGGCAGAAAATGGATCCTCGACCACGGTGGTCTAAAAGCTATTCCATCGTGGGGAAAGTTCTGGGTCACGGTAACTAAATACTCTACTATATCATTCGTCACTTCTCTTAGTAATTAGTAACTTGTAGTGGTAAATGCAACCGTACAAGTGTAGTAGGCCATATTAAGCAATAAGCATATGTTGCTTTGAATTTGTACAGGTACTTGGAATTTATGAGTGGTCAGGCTGCAACCCACTTCCACCAGAAATATGGCTTTTGCCAAAGTACACCCCCATTCATCCAGGTTTACCAGCTACCTTGCCACCTAATTAAATCAAGTTACTATTTGCCTGTATACAGTATATAATAATATAATAATGTCATTTGCACAAATAATATATTGTACAGGAAAAATGTTATGCTACTGTCGCTTGGTTTACATGCCCATGTCATATTTATATGGAAAGAGGTTCGTGGGTCCTATTACCGGGTTAATCATATCACTAAGAGAAGAAATGTACAAAAAGCCTTATGATCAAATCGATTGGAATAACGCCCGAAGCACAGTTGCCAAGGTTTTGTTTCCCACGAAGACAAAATTTAGATGCAATTTTTTTAGATATTTTTAGTTTTCTCTCTAGTTAAAATTGCAGTTTTATCTCAGTAATCTATAGTAATCTTCAATGCACACCTTACATGAATCATCAAGATAAAATTTTAATTTTAATTGAAGAGTAAAAGAAATTGTATTTAAGCTTTATCGCCTTAATAATATTTTGGATAATTTTTTTTGAATTGTAAGGGAAGGAAACTATTTGATGTTCGTATTTATTGAACTTAACCAATATGGAATTTCAGGAGGATCTCTATTACCCACATCCTCTTATTCAAGATATGTTATGGGCATCTCTTCATCACGTGGAGAGCCTCTTCTGAATTGTTGGTCCTTTTCCATGCTGAGAGAGAAGGCACTAGAAGTCGCAATTGATCATATACGTTATGAGGATGAGAACAGTAGATACCTTTGCATTGGTAGTGTAGAGAAGGTAAACATAATTCTGATAACAGTAACAAGCTTAACCATTAAATAACATTATTATTACTATTTAGAGGTTGATATCTAAATGGAGTCACTCACATGTCAGGTGTTATGTTTGATTGCACGTTGGGTCGAAGATCCAAACTCAGAGGCATATAAGCTTCATTTAGCCAGAATCCCTGATTACTTCTGGCTTGCAGAAGATGGCTTGAAAATCCAGGTTAGTATCACAATCATCACCTATTCACCTTTATATTATTTATCAAAATCTAAAAATCAGAAAAGGTACTGCTAGTCTAACAGATAAGAAAATGCAATTATGCATGCTAATTCACTAAAAAAAATTGCAGAGTTTTGGCTCTCAACTGTGGGATGCTGCATTAGCTATACAAGCAATCCTTTCATGTGATTTGAGTGAAGAATATGGACCTACACTTCGGAAAGCACACCACTTCGTCAAGGCTTCCCAGGTTAGACTTAATAATGCATATTGCACACTTAGACATGAAGAATCCTAAGAGGCTATATGCGTGTTTGAATACAATTTTGAAACACACGTATAGCTTCTCTCTCCATGTTTCACAGAATCAACATTTTGCTGCTTCCACGTAAAACAACCCAATTGACGTGGTTTTAGGGGGAGAAGTGCGTAATCAACGCGCTCCAAAACATGCACTAAGAATCAGAACCATGGTGAAAGAGTTAATACCATTTTTTTTTTCTTTATTGAAGGTAATTGAAAATCCATCAGGTGATTTCAAAGCAAGGCATCGACACATATCAAAAGGAGCATGGACATTCTCAATGCAGGATCAGGGTTGGCAAGTCTCTGACTGCACAGCAGAAGGATTAAAGGTTCACACACATTCTACTCGTTAATTTTGAGCATGCTTAGTTCGACTTATTTTAGAAAAAACAATTTCTTATTTTGAAAGAATAAATATTTATTTTTAAAAAGCTATAAGAGAAATGCACTTAATTTAATTATCAACACTGATCAGAATTTGGCATACCGCAAATACATTTCTCTACAGGCTGCACTTCTATTGTCACAAATGCCTCCTGACCTAATAGGCGAGAAAATGGAAGATGAGAGGTTCTATGATGCTGTTGATGTGATTTTATCTCTTCAGGTGTGGTTTTTTCTAATAAGAATGTTGCATGCAATTTCTAACCGTAACTTTGAGTCTGTAACTAACTAGATGTAACACTTACAACATATTTGGTTCAACTACAGAGCAGCAATGGCGGTTTCCCTGCTTGGGAGCCTCAAAGAGCATACCGTTGGTTAGAGGTTAGAAAATATGAGTTTTCCTTCTCAATTGGTCAAACGAAATATTCTATTTCACAACATTGTTTTAATTGAGAGATAAGTAATAACTCATGTCTGCTAGTGCAGAAGTTCAATCCAACGGAAATCTTTGAAGACACTCTCATTGAGAAGGAGTAAGATTACACTGGCAAATTAAATGTATTCTTGAATCTTGATGCACTATATTCGCCAATTCTCGTTGCTTACAGTGTCCAATGTGGTGAAATAGTTATGTGGAGTGCACATCATCAGCATTGCAGTGCCTCGCTCTGTTTAGAAAGTTATACCCAAAACACAGAAGAAAGGAAGTCGATCGCTGTATTTCTAAAGCAATCCGTTACATTGAAAAAACACAAAATCCTGATGGATCATGGTATTTTCTTTTTCTCATTGGTAACTGTATATTTAGCAAATGTTTGTTCAACTTTTATCTCAAGCTATACTAGTTTGTTTTATAAGTTTTTTCAAAAGGTTGACAAAAATAAGTAATTACTTCTTCAAGATAAGTTGAACACTTGAACCGAAACAAGCAATCAGCATTACAATTTAGGACTTAACTATTTTCACTTTTGGAGGCTTGCCGTTTTGGCATTCAACCGCTACATTTTTTTTACAATAAAAGTCCTAAGACATATTAGATGATGTGCAGTGTGCTATACGCCTATACCTATCACTAAACTAATTATATTAGTGCCAAACAGATTTTTTATTTCACGAGGATTCTTCATTTCCTTGAGCTATAGTTCGTCGAAAAAGAACAAGATTCAGTTCATTTACGTGAGCTAAAAATGTTAAACACTTACGCTTTTCAGGTTTGGTTGTTGGGGAATTTGCTATACCTATGGCACCTGGTTTTCTGTAAAAGGGTTAACAGACTCTGGAAAAAACTACCGTAACAGTCCTGCCTTGCGTAAAGCTTGCAACTTTTTGTTGTCAAAGCAGCTTCCTAATGGAGGATGGGGTGAGAGTTACTTGTCAAGCCAAAACAAGGTATGTTATTGCTTGAATAGCACACTAGACTCTGAAAAAAGAGGACAGTGTTAATAAATTTCTATCTACACAAATATACTCAAATGCTTTCTTTGCCAAACAGGTTTACACAAATCTAAAAGGCAACAGGGCAAACTTAGTCCAAACTTCATGGGCTTTGATGTCCCTTATTGATGCAGGGCAGGTTAGTAAACAAAAATCTTCAAGTATTTTAATTAAATAAGTTCACTTTTAAAATAGTTATTATAAAAATCAACAAATTTATTATACTTAACAATTTGTAATTAGATGACATTAAAAAAACATTTACACTATCTCTCCATTTTAATTAAATTCATTTTATATAACTGTACATGACAATATAGTTTGTTGATTGGGCTTGTATTTAAGTAGGCCCCTGAAGTCAATGGGGAATCCTTGCAAATCACAAAAGAATGAGAATTTTAGGCTAGCTGGTTTTGTTCATGAACAAAAATGTAGAAAGAGGAAAGAAAAACGAACTATATAAAGAGATAGTATTATACACAACAGAATGAGTGTAGTATTAGATCGATCAGAATTAGAATGAAAGAGAAAGGTTTCCTCGCGGATGTAGTATGTTATTGGGCTAAAATTGATTTTTTTGGTAACAAAAAGGTTGAGATAGATCCAACACCCGTAGAGCGCGGAATAAGGTTATTAATCAATTCTCAAATGGAAGATGGAGACTTCCCGCAACAGGTAACTCTCATGCGATGTCAAATGAAGCGAGCACATAGTATTCACTATTCACATTTATGTTTTTCTAATCAATCTATAATCTACAGGAGATCACTGGAGTATTTATGAGGAATTGTACGCTGAACTATTCTTCATATCGAAACATTTTTCCCATATGGGCTCTGGGAGAGTATCATCGTCGTGTCTTTACGCATAAAATTAAGTCAAATGCTTAGCTTCACCTAACAACAACTCATTTTGTTGCCTCAATGCACCCATTATACTTGGCAACTAAGCGTAGTGCAATTTATGCGGAGCCACCCTTAGCCCTTGTAACACAATTTTGTCATGTATTCCATATTGCAAGAGTATCTGAAATGATGATTCTTAACATTTTTTATAGGTCTTATCTCATGTTACATCATATTTAAAAAAAAAAACTTAAATAGTGAAATTATTCAAAAACTTTAAATGTCTCCCATATGTTATTTCACATTTTTGTGTTTTATATTTATTTTTGTTACAAGATAATAATTCATTTATATATTAATTTTAAAATAATAAATATGTAATAAATTAAAGCATTTTTCTACATCTGACGGTAGACTGAGACAAACAAAAGCAAGGTTGGACACCTACCAAGTCCTGGGCATTGGTAAAATAATAAAATTCATTTTCTCACCATTGCTTGCTAAGTATGTATTTGAATAAGTGTTGGTAAAATTGATTTTGTAAATAATGTGATTTGTGTTTAAATGTTTTTATTGTCAAAGTAAGTTAGAAATAAATTTTCATTATAATTTTTTTTCGAACACAAAAATTATTTAAAATTATTTGAACTCAAAATCAATTATAAGCTAAGATTCTTCTTCCCTGTAAAACCCATTTAAAAATTAATCTAAAATCAATTTTAAACTGAATCATTCCTCAAATGTAAATCTAAACACACACAATTAAACAATTATGTATCAATATGTTATTAGTTCGATTCGAATAGAAATGAAGTTAAATTTTAGATCCAAAATCTCATAGATAATTATGTTAGTAATGCTGCATTTTAATTTCTCTTACATGACCGAGGACTCTTGGGCATGTGCTACTTGGAACTGTGGATGGATTGAGAGGCAAGAAAGGAGAAAGAATAAAGGATAAAGTGGTAATTCAGTTCTTATAAAATTAAGACTATTTTGATTCATTCTGTACCCCTAAATTTATTTATTTTTCGGTGATCTTCTGTACCACTGATTTAGGAGAACAAAATTGGAGAATTTAAATGGAATAGGATGATTTATTCCATCAAATATCATTCTATTTCATTAATATTCTAGTAATTTAAACTATGAAACCTATTAAAATGTTGGGATGAGATTAATTGACATCAAATGTCAAAAAAATTTACATACATTAAGTTTATAAAATTTCATGGAAATTATATTTATTTATCTATGGTTATATATTAAAGGATATAATTATTGTTAACTTCTTCTTCTTTTTTTCAAACTAAACAACAATAAATAAATTTTTATTTTATTTTTAATTCAAACAGTAAAAATATTATTTATCTTCTATTAATTCTTCTTATGTGCAAATAAAATATGTTAAATACGTGGATCAATTAGCCTAAAATTATTTTAATTTAATCAAAATCTTGAATACAAAATTTAAATATATAATTACATTAAATACTTAAAAAAATAATTTTATCACGATAACATTTCTACTCAATTCAAATAAAAGTATGACTAACCGACGTGTATCAACGTAAACTTGAATGATTATCTTATTCTTGTCATTCTAGTTTTACTCAGATACAGGGAGAGATATTCCGTTCACGATTAATTTATAGGTACTCCGGACATTGTATGGTATTTACACTTATAAGTAAATGGAAAGAAATATTAATTAATTTGTTAAAAAATTTAATAAATATAAAAATTGTGTGTAAGATTTTAAAAATTAATTTAATCAATGAAAAATTAAAATACATGTAAAACTTATTATATTTTCATTCAACCATATTTTTTGTATAATGGAAAAATATTAATTTTAGCAATGATTTTTTAAATTTTATATTTAAAATATTTTTAATTAATTGATAATTTAAAATAATTTATAATATAATATATCAAAATTAAATTCATAAATAAATATAAAATAATTTTAAAATTTTAATAATAACATGATCAAAATGTCAACATCAACATGTACAACATCAATATGTGGGTTTAAATTCAGGGATAGGTTAATATCAACATCCTTGTCCCCAACTTTGACATTTGAAAAAAACTTGATCCCAACCCTAACATGATCAAAATGAGAAAATATGTCAAAATCAATGAAGGGTTTGATTAGATATCCATATGTACAAGTAAACTTGGCACATGTAATGCTCATATTTATGTCTCAAGATTGTCTTTTAAGTATATAAGTGAGAAAAATAAGGTTAAATTAAATTATATGTGTTTGAATTATTTGATAACTTTTAATTTGGTCTTTGAATTGTTTTTTATTGGGTCATTGGATTCATATTTATTTTTTAATTGGATTCTTTCATCTAAATATTGTTAAAAAAAATAAACTATCTAAATTAGTTGTTTGAGTTTGCAACAAAGTTATTGCAAGGTGAAATTTGTAAAAACTTGTAAAATAATACTTTAGTTAAATGGACTTACTTATATCACAATTGAAAATATGGATTTAGATCCTATATATGTGAGAATATTAATTTGGAAAAGTGGGAAAATTGATTTGAAAATGTGAGAACACTTAATGTAAACACACATATGTGACAATATTGAATATGATTCAATTAAAAGTAAGACCAGATTAAAAAGAACAATTCAGAAAATTAATTTAAAGTTACTAAACTTACACATTAATTTAATTGAACAAAAAAATAAAACTTGCTTTTGTTCCATCAAAAGTTTAGGTGAGTTGCATATTCATTTGTTTATAGGAGTACTTACAAATTTATGAACTAACAAGATTCTGACATTGGAGTAGAATTAAACTCGTGTGCTTATACAATATGAGTTCATTTATTATCAACTTGATCAACATTTGTTTTAAAAAAAGGTAAATGACCAATTTCGTCCTAGGACTATGCCCTCACTATCAATTTAGTCATTATATTATGAAAATGATCAATTTAATCCACAATTTTGTAAATGTATTGACAATTTAACCTTACCATCAAGTTTACCCCGTTCCCATTAACATGTTTGATGACATAGCATGTGAAAGACAACATGGCAAATCCACGTTGTGAAAGTGAAAGCCATGCACTAGGTCAGATATGTGTGGATCAAATTGTCAGATGGAGTATATTTTTTTTTTTTACCTTTTACTTCCTCTTCCTTTTTACCTTTTGTAAGAGAGAGATTGAACTGTGGGTGCCACATTTGCTCTGCTCCTCGTCTTTGCATCCTAATGGTCGTAACGATGTGGCAATGGACTTTGGTGTTTGGTTTGTGGCTGTCTTTTTCATTTGATTTATTCTATGCATTGGAGATTAACTTAATGAATGTTTGGATAGTCTATCCCTGTGCAAGACTTCTTGTGGATATAGTCAATTTCAAAAGATGTTTTATTTGGTACCGAAAAGAGGGTTTGAGGATAGTTTGATTCCGTTCGATAATGATGAGGATGTGTTAGCTATGTGTATTAACAAAATTTGCAGTTTAATGGTACATGCACGTTTTTATATTCACATTATTGTTGTGGATCATTTTATCATTAAATTATATTTATTGGGGATCATTTTATTGTTGCAAAATAAAGTACTATCACGAAGTAAGAAGAATTTTCTTCTCAAAATATTTTTTACCTTTTGTAAATTTTAAAATCAAAATTTAAAAAAATATTGATATTTTAGTTCAAAATAGAATTGACTAACGTGAAACATTATTTATCCATCGAGATTTGTTATGTCATCAATAACATATTACATTCATACTCAATATTAATGGAAACATAGAAAACTTAATAATAAAACAAAATAATTGATACATTTATAAAATTATGGACTAAATTAATTATTTTCATACTAAATGAATGGAATTATCATTATAGAGTGCAGGAACGAAATTGATATTAAAAAAAATAAAAAAAAAACTGATGCCATGCGTGATGGAAATGGCAAGGGTGAAAATAGTGTAGAGTTTGGGGGTATTTTGTGCAACAGAGAAGGGACCAAAACGAAAGAAGATTAGAGCCCTTAGTTTGGCGCTTTCTACGCCCATCGGTGAACCCAACGCCATTGAACTTTGAATCATTCTTCACTCGTTTCAGTCAAACCTTCATCTCTCTCTTTCTTTATTGAAATTCAACTTGCAATTCCAATTCCTCGGGAGTTGGTTCCATTCCGACGAACCATCTCGTCCACCGCCACATAATGTAACTATATGCGAATGTGAATGTGAATGCGGTTTCCTGCGGATTCGATTTAGATCCAGATTCATGGGGATTTGCTTCAGCATTGAAGACCAAAACCATCTTTCCATCTCCGATTCCAACGCGAAGCCTAAACCTGCAGGTAACTTTAATTTCCGATTCGATCAGAACCGTTTTCTTTGCATTCACCGATTAACGTTAATCGTCGTATGAAAATTTGATCAGTAGGTCATGAATCTGGCGCTCCATTGGCTTCCATGAACATCAAAGATCTCCGCGAAGGTGCTGGATACAGCAATGTGGATATTTTCAAGTACGAGGAGCTTAGGCTCGCGACGAAGCACTTTCGTCCCGATTTCATCTTGGGAGAAGGAGGCTTCGGAGTTGTATATAAAGGCGTCATAGACCATAGCGTGAGGTCGGCTTACAAATCCACTGAAGTCGCCATTAAGGAACTTAATCGCGAAGGATTTCAAGGCGATAGGGAATGGCTCGTATGTAACTTACTTTCCCTACTTCTCTTGTAACATCCAACTCATTTTAATGCACATTTAACTGCCATTGGACATTTTAATTAATGAGCTCGTGACATATTAACCACCTCTGATGTATATTTAACTATACGGTCCTGCTAAGGATATTGGTTAAAGAACTTAAAAAAGAAATTATTTATTGTGGAAATCATACAAAAGTGCAAAAATGATAATCAGCAACGCAATTTTTCGCCTTCCAATAAAATCATTTATACTTTTAAGTTACTTAACCAATGCCTTTACTGAATAGCATTTGCCTTAACTATATTAATGCCATAAGTACATATAGATAATTGTGTGCACACATTCATTTATTATTAACCACTTGTTAGGTAAAATTAATTCACCGTTATAAGTACATCTTAATAATCTCATGAAACTATTAACCACTTGTAAGACATATTTAACCATTAGTACCGCAAGTACATATTGATAATTATATAGACACGCTCATTTACTCTTAACTTCCCGTGAGACAAAGTTAATCACCATTAGACATTTCAATAATCTTAAGACATTTTAACCATTTGTGCCACAAGTACAAATTGATAATTGTATATTTTTTATTAACCACTTTTTAGTGTGACGGGTAGAAACTGGATAGAGAATCTCAGTGGTACATTTATGATTTATCATTATTCTATCTAAATTGTTTCTGAGAACATAGTAGCTAAATATTCCCAACATGTTATGTAAGGTAGGTATTGTATGATTGTTTGGTTTTCTGCTAATGTACGAAACAAGTGGTGTACAGATATACAGTTAGGAGTTGAGAAGAGGAAATAATGGACCATTTGTTGTTGAGCATTCTATTTGTTGAATTTGATTTGGTGTTTGAACAATGAGAATTGACAGTTAGAGTGGAAAGGAGTTTATGCAAGTGAAGAGTAGACAGGACCGAACTTAGCTGCATGGTTTTGTTTACTTTGCAGGCGGAAGTTAACTATTTAGGTCAATTCAGTCACCCAAATCTGGTGAAGCTCATTGGATATTGCTGTGAGGATGACCACCGGTTATTGGTCTATGAATACATGGCAAGTGGGAGCTTGGAGAAACATCTTTTTCGCAGTAAGCTTTGCATGAAATTTGCAAATGTATCTAATTTTGAATTTTTAAATTGGACCAAGGTTATATGTACTGGAATCAGATTATTCTCATAATTAATATGTTATCTTTAATTGGGTTTGTACCAGAGAGGTTGTATTTGTACCTTATCATGTTATATGTACTGGAATCAGATTATTCTCATAATTAATTGCTGGCCAAAAAAAAAAAAAAATTCTCATAATTAATTTGTTGTCTGTAATTGGGTTTGTACCAGGGAGGTTGTGTTTGTACCTTATCATGTTATTTACTAAGGCCTACATATTTATCTATTTATCTGAAAGACTAGCTCAACTTCTGGATTGGAGGCAGGAAGCCTTCTTTGAGCTTCAAAATGCTGTACAGTGTACTCCACCTTCCTGTCCTCCCTCTCTGCCCATCTCTCCCTTTTATGTAGGTGGTTGTTTCTCAAATGTAGTTTGCTTGGGGGCACTGAAGGTCCCAAATTTGTTACCACCTTTAATATATTATCCTTTAACCTTGTGCATGATATTGGAGTATTTGGCCTTTTGCATGTCTTCTATGTGGCTTTTAGCATGATGGGTTAGTTATATGACCAAACAAAATGTTGAAAAAACTGATCCATCTGTAAATGTTCTCTTTAAAATTTAACTTGCTAATTATCAAATAAAGCTCCAAGTCTTGTCATCAATTCATGTAATGAGTGTCCCATCTTTCGTTAAAGCTCCCTTTTGACATGGAAACCTTGAATAAACTCTTTATTCTTACCATTTAATTCCTTAAGTGCATTGCATAGGCCAATGTATCAAAAAACTAGAAAGAAAAAAACTGGTAAGGAAATTGTCTCTACTTTACCATCCTAACCATCACAATGTTTATTGATGCTAGGAGTGGGCTCAACATTGACTTGGTCGAAAAGAATGAAGATTGCTTTACATGCTGCAAGGGGGCTCGCTTTTCTTCATGGTGCAGAAAGGCCTATTATATATCGTGACTTCAAGACTTCAAATATCTTGCTAGATGCGGTTTGTTGTTTTCTATCTTATTCTGGAAAACTAAGTTTTTTTTTATCAGCTTTTTACTAGAGACTGAGATTTGTAGCTTTCTCAAAGCAAGCTTCTTTTGTTTAAACATCATTTTTTGCTTCTGCAAAATTTGAAAGGAAAAAGAAACTGCTTTGATCTTCCATAAATATCTTTCCTAACTATTCAACCTGACATACTACCAAGAATTTTAAAAAGAATGGTATAAAATTTTATTTTAGCATCTTTATGGTGCTCAGCTAATGGTTTCCTTAGAGGGCTTTCAAGTTTCAATGGCCATAATGCAGAGAGACGGATGAGCGTTGCTTAGTTGATATGTTTTTATTTCAACGCGTGGTTTGTATTTTCTTGATTCTTTTTGGAGGATTCTTATCCTCAGCTGCTTATTTCTCTATTTTCCTTTCCTAGCAAAATTTATTATTTTGTTGATTTGATAAAGAAGACTGTCATAATCACAGTGCAAATCTTCCAACAAAGTATTTTCCTTTTCTAAAAAGAAAATTTGAAGAGTAAAGTAGAAAAACAGGCCGTAGTTTTATAAAAATGTGTGCTTGTGTGCCACTATAAAACAAGTGAATTTAATTAATTAAGGCATATAAACCTAGATTTCTGCTATATAATAAAGGTATATAAACCTGCAGGATTTCAATGCGAAGCTTTCAGACTTTGGCCTTGCAAAGGATGGTCCGATGGGGGACCAAACCCATGTTTCAACACGAGTAATGGGCACTTATGGATATGCTGCTCCTGAGTATGTCATGACTGGTGAGTTGCTCAAAGCTATTGATGCTGATTTTTTTCATTTCATTTTTCTAATTTCTCAGAAATATGGAGAATTCATAAATGATAAAAAAAAGTGCAATTCTCTTTTTTTTATATGTAATTTACACAATTGTGAGAGGGCGAGCCCTGACACAGCGGTAAAGTTGTGTCTTGGTGACTTGTTGGTCATGAGCTCGAATCCGGAAACAGCCTCTTTGCATATGCAAGGATAAGGCTGCGTACAATATCCCTTCCCCTTATCTGCGCATAGCGTGGAGCCTTCGGACAATGGAGTATGTAATTTATTTATTTATTTTTTAATTTACACAATTGTGAATTAACATGAACAACTGTTATTAGACATGTCTGAGCCGTTTTCTGCACGTTGTTGTTGGAAATGAAAGCCTGCATGCATTGCATTAACATATTCGACATATTAGAAACAAGTATGTCAATTCCTATATTCTAGATTTCTGTCCGTGGTTGGAGTTTAGTGACAAATTAGAAATTTAGAATTGGTATGATATTTATATGTGATATGTGAACTTTTTTTCTTTGATGAGGTCATAATATATCATAAGTTCTGCTTTTGTATTTCATTTTTCTTTATCTAGATAAAAATTTTAATGATAAGTGAAAAGGTGGAAGTAGCATTCCACCATGTACTCGGAGAAGTAATAAATATTAGGATTAAATATGTCTCTTAGTATCTAATAAATAAATTGTTTCCTTTTGGTCCCTCATGGAAATGTGTCATTTGTTATCCCTATTTTTCCATACATGAGGAACCAAAAGTAGACAATTATTTATGGAAGACATGAATCACATGACATTTTTATAAATAAGGGACCAAAAAGTAGACAGATTGATTTTTGAGGGACTAGAAACAATTTTATCTTTTTTGTATGTAAGAACTAAAAACATATTTAGTGCTTTATTTCATTCATTGAGAGTATGAGGGGGTGAGCCTTGGCAACAAGGTTGCTGCCTTGTGATCACCTAACAAGTGTGAGCCCTGTGCACTTGACTGTCCTTTTTTATCTCTAACTTTTGGTATATATTAACTATTTATGGTGTAGGAAACCTACATTTATTCTTGTTGATAGTCCTTTCAATCTTAAACTGATGATCAAGCCACTATGTTAACATATACGTATGAGTGATTACATCTGTTAACTAACCGGATTGTCATTATGATCAGGGCATTTGACAGCTAGAAGTGATGTGTATGGTTTTGGGGTGGTGCTACTTGAAATGCTTATTGGTAGAAGAGCATTAGACAAGAGCAGGCCCAGCCGAGAGCACAACTTGGTTGAGTGGGCCCGTCCACTACTGAATCATAACAAAAAACTTTTGAAAATTCTAGACCCAAAACTAGAGGGGCAATATTCAAGTAAAACTGCATTGAAGGTGGCCCTTTTAGCATACCAGTGTCTTAGCCAAAACCCGAAAGGTAGACCGCTAATGAGCCAGGTTGTTGAAATTCTCGAAAACTTTCAGTCAAAGGGGGAAAATGAGGAAGATCAAATGCTTCAAACTGGCGGTACCAGTATAACCCTATATGAGGTTCCTAAGGGCAGCAATGACACACCAACTTAGGGCTAAAACCAAACTACAAATGACGACGAGGTTTACAGGAGCAAAGGTTGGTGAGAAAAGAAAGAAGCTGAAACCGGCCTTCAAATGACTCTAATTTATGTAGTTCCTTCACCTAGGTTTGTGCTCGAGATAAGTCTTCCAGAAGTTGAAGTTTCACCAGTGTGGATGGCAATTAAAATTTGTACAAAATGTTAACAGGTGGATCCGGTTGGTGTTTCCAGATGTGTGTTTGCTTTGAGCAGAATTGGCGAAGGCAATTATGTGGCTTAAGCATTCTCTGTTGTTTTTTATTCCAATTTTGAGTGATCAAGACGCTGTTTATTGGAGTATTCAACGGAGTTTGTAAAACATTCTTTAAACTACTTTCTGCATTCGATATGCATTCAGTTAAGCATCTTGTGCGTCAAATCAATAGTGAGGAAGTGAATAGATTAGACGAATTGTTAACGAACTCACATTTAGTTTAAGTTAGTTTATACTTATTTGTTTTAAAAGCTTAATTAAACGTTATACCTTTAGGTCATTCAAAAGTCATTGATGAATGTGATTATCTGTAACCTACTTCGCGATCAAAATACCCTAGGGCCTAGGCAACCGTGCTCAACGCTTTCATGTATGCTGTGCGCCAAATAATGGTTGTATGGAGTGACTGATTTGCATTCATCTTGGTTTTCTGCAAATTTTTCAAATGCAGAGACCAATCCCAAGTGCTCAAAATTAGACCATTTCAATTCCACTTTTTTTTTAATGACAACCGCGTTTTAACACTACCCTGTCAACTTTTCCAGAATCAAATTATATTCGATGCCAACGAAAACAAAAACAAAATGTTTAAATACTAAGCACCAAGTTGCTTATGCGCAATTCAGATATAACGAAAACATTTTTCCAAGTTTATACACCAAAATGCATCATCAATCGAAACTCATTATGTGACTCGATGCACTTTGAGCAATAACCTAATGAGAAGCATTGGTTAACATTTTGAAGAAAAGGGAAACAAATGGCTTGGCCTTTCAATAACTCAATATATAACCTTAAAAGATCTCAAATAATATTTGTACTTTTTTCTCACTGCATTTTAAATTTCTTTTTTCAAGCAGAAAATGTCTCGAATAAAATAAATATAAAAAACATGAGATGTTTCTTGTATCTATAGAAAAAAAGAACAATGCTGAATGAACCACGCTACTGAGATTCATCCATTGGGTCATGACGGTTACAAGATTGAGATCTTAAATCCTGATCATCTTGCCTAGCCTCTTCAGACTCAACTGACTTGGAAACAGAATCCTCAAGAGCCTCAAGAAAAGACAAAACTGTGAACTTGTCTGCCAAGAAAGAAAAAAAAAATCAATATTAAATCATCAAACCAATAATCTGATAATAGTTTCTAACATTTTTTGTCATTTTGTGTCCTTTCCAGAAACACATGAAATAGTAAAAATACCAATTTCGTACAAGACTGCCATGCATCAGACGTTTAAACCCTAAAAGGACAATTCCCTTTTCCCACTATACCACCCACTCCAAACTTGTGAAATTTTTTTGTACTGAAACCCCTAACAAACCAAATAGAAAAAATGGGGATTAAAGGGAAAAAAACATCAGCATCCATTATACATGTCATACAACAAGCTAGATGAGAGAAGAAACAACTACTGTGGGCATTAAAAACGCTAGTATAGAACTCAATAATACTTGGGGTAAGGAGATATAAGGTTGGTTGGGTGGTTAAGAAAAAAGTGAAGAGGGGAAGGAAGGGTGGGAGGGAGAGGTCGTGGGTTCGAATCCCTCCACTAACAAAAACACTAACATTTAACAACTAACATTGCTCGATCAAAAAAAAATAAATAAATAATATTGGGGTAGACTAAAGACTAAGAAAGTACTACTCACATTTACTTGGATCAATTCCAAACTGAGACAAGTCTATCTGTCCCGTTCGAAGTACCTATAGCAATAAATAAATACATAAAAACCTTTATTAAGTATATTTTGAAATGAAATGTTAAATAAGAGTAGTGAGGCACTGCATTCTCACATAAGTAAACGAATCTACTTGCTGACGGAAAGGTAGGCTCTGTAACAACTCCAATATCTCTTCTGGAGACCATTTACCCTACATCAAAGAATATTGCATGAATCTGTAAATGAAAGAATACTAAAACTCTTGCCTTAAAAAAAGAATACTAAAACTCAATCTCCACATTGACATATACCTCAGGTAAGTAGGGAGCTAAACGCTGCTCCAAAGGTAACGTGTCCATCAATGGCATTATTAGATCAGGCTTCAATATATCTCCAAGTCCCAAGCCTAATAAAAACATACAAGAAAATTATCAAAGTAGATTTATATTTTATGAACATGTTGCCCCAAAATAAGATGGAAATAATCTAACTTATTCCACCTCATCATGAGACAGTTTTGTATGTGGATAGCTTAAGTTTTCAAAGAATACAATGATAAGTTCAAATCAAAAAGCATGATACCAGCAATGATAACTAGCAATAAACATGTTTGGATGTTATAATAATGCACCCACATATTAGACAATGACTCCCCCCGCACCCAAAAAAATAAAAAATACTATCACTCCAGTAGTGAACCAAACATTGTTACTCATCACTAAGCAAATAAAATTTAATATCCTGGTTAGTTAACATATTTCCCTGTCATCGTCATTGTGAAAAATGTACTTCAGATGGCCTATACAGTCTCTAGTTTGAACTTTGAATGTAATAGCATGCAATATTATCTGTTGACACACATCTTTATTATTGTGTTCATAGATAACCAGGAATGAAATATAGTATCAAATGATTACCTCCATCAGGATCAACAATACTATCTGCAAACATCATCAGAAAAATAACAGGTTAGATCTCAACAATTAAAAAGTAAAAGATTATCTCTTTCAATTGAACTTATTACCTGCAGGTCCAATGTTACTCAATATTCTTTGGAGATCTTCCAATTTAACCGGACCAGAAGATGTGACATCACTAGTTGCTTCCACACCCAAGTTTGGGATACCTAAGTTTGCAGCTCTTTTTAACAACAAAATTCAATACATTTAGTGTACAGTTAGATAAGAGAAAGCAATAAGAAGGGTTAGATACCCTTTGATAACTAACCCACCTCCCTAAATGTATGATCACACCAAATAAAAAATAAAGAATTGAGATTTTAACAACTTCATAGTTTGTTATACATATGTTTGTGTTTAATCACAATCCCAACTATTTATTTTCCAATCAATGGACATAACTCTACATTTTACCCTATATAAAATGCAACCTTCATTTTAAAGGAACCAAATCTCAAAGGAAGAACGGTCACAAGTCACAACTCACTACAACCTTAAATAACATCATTTCATGTTTAGAAAAGAAAAATTGAAGATATTTAGCAGTGAGATGAATATGAAGCCATGTGTCATTTAGTACTTAAAAACATTGGCTCGCTGAGATGAGACAATTTGCTAATGAAAAGTTTGATAGTTTAAGACATGACTTTTTCAGGAACTATACTTTCTTTCTCTTCACTAAAGAACCATTTGCTACAGCATATATTACATGCACACCCAATCTACTTGATGTTGGTTCTAAGATCCAGAGTAACGATGATTCTGTTTTCATCTAATTCATTGAACTTGCAAAAGGCAAGGGTACAAAATTCATAGCCATGATTGAGTAGCTCTGTTTTGAATCAATCGGTCTAGCACAAAAAGGATATAAATCCTTCTAAAAAGAAGAGGATACGCACTGAATTCTACAGGCAAAACCACCCATATTAGATATGGCCAGTGCACAATCTCTAACAGAATGGAGGTATCTAGCAAATGGGTAAAAAATGGGAAGTAAATAAAATAGACAGTACAGAGTGAGAAGATCTGAAAGATTGAATAAACACAGAAAATGCATGAGCATGCATTATTTTCCACTTTGATTTGGACTTTACCAGAATTTCATCTATAGCAAGAAGTGCAAATTACTTTCATCAACTACAAGATTACAACAAACCAAGAAACAAAATTCATTAATTTTGCAAGTCATAGCATCTGCAAACATTTGAATATCCAAAATACATCAGTACCTGGACGAGATGTCATCCTCAGCCATATCTTCAGAAATTTGAAGTGGAAGGGATCCATCAGGCTCCTCTTCACCAAGCAACTCTGTTAATCAGTATATAATTGTCTTTTATTTCAAGAGATAAAAGTTTGAAGTATGTTATGAATTTGGCTATTTCCCCATGTCACTCTGAAACGACTGTAAAACTCAACCATATCTAGGAATCAAAACCAAATAAAAGGGTGCCAACTTTAAAAAAATTCAGTAGTGTTCAATAGCTATAATTAATAACCATAATACTTGGGTTCACCTATTAGCCAGTGTATTGATGAAATTTAAGATTCACCCAACTATGTATATGACTATAAGTAAGATAATATGGAGCCAACTCAGACTACTTGATCTTGTAATGATAGCTCCAATAACGAGAAAATATGAGTCACCTTATTCAAAAGGATCAAACAACCCAATAATAAACAACTATAAAATGCTTTAGTGTTATATATTCCCATAAAACAACAACAGAATACTAAACAGAAAAATCAATCTATTGTAGTGTCTGTGACACATGGATACTTCTAAAATATTATTGTAGCCAGACAGGGTACATATCTGTTACCACTACTTATTGCACTTCAGTATGTAACCAATACTCATTTATCACTCAAGTACAAAGGGCCACACAAAACACCAAGTTTTGTAGCTAAGTTGTTTGATTTGCTGCTAAATTAACAATATGGCTACTTAACTCTCTAAAATTTGTGCCTTCCTTAGATAATTTTGCTGATTTAATTAATAAATTAATAATTTAATCCTTTTATACATGTTTTTATATTTTTTATATAACACCCTGCGGTAATGAAAGTATGTAGAAATTTGTTGTATCCCATACCCATACCTGTACAGGTACAAGCACCTGTACCTATAACCATGCAACTTAGATGAAAACTAAGAGTCATTTGAAACGCATTCAATGGTTTTCATGTATTCTGAAAACTTTTGTCAATAATAGAGTTGAATTACAAAGAAATATGTATACTTCTTGAAAAGAAGTGGTTTCCAATGTATTAAATTTCTCTGATCCAAAAATCAATACAAAGTGAAAGCAAACTTTAATATTTTCTAAAACTATTTAAAATTTGACATAGACAATTGTTATCATGACTACTTTCCTTTCATTTTTATTAGGAACAAAACCTATTTAACAATGATGTTTAAACAGCAGGACTATCCAGTGAAAGAAGGCTTAAGCTACCAAGAGGAAGCAACTTACCTAATGGTCTATTAATGTAATCATTCACTGAGCTACACAGTTGTGAATCACCATCAGCATTTGATTCCTAGACATAATGAAGGATCATGTATTAATGTATGAACTAATCACACAGGTAAGCACTTAGGAGATCAGAGGAAATGAGTAATAAGACCAACCTGCATCCAGAAGAAGAACTTCCTGTCATCACTATTAAACTTCAATATGTAAACCCTTCCAGATGTTTGATTAACCTATGCAACCAAGAATTAGAGCTGTAAGAATCATCAAACAAATGGTATAACCAAAATGATTGAGAGTAAAGCAATGAAACCTTCTCAAAAATAGCCTCATTGGGAAATATTATCTGATCCTGTGTTAGCTTGGGTCAAGAAAAATCAAGATAAATCTAGAGGGAAGCAACATACTATTTAAAATATCATTATGTTTGTGATACAGTATAAAAATAATGATAATCAGCAGAATAATGCTCAGAAAGGAGCAGGAAGAACAACTCAGAAGACATTAAATTTGAGAATAATAATCAAACTGCACTTTGAATTAAACATGTAGAATAAATGAAAACTCATGTACCTCCTACACTGGATGAAATAAACTTTGGATTACTTACCTTCTTGGCCAAACTCTGGATTAGTTAGGGTCTCTTTCCCCTAATGAACCGGAGGATTAAGACAAAAAAAATAGAATTTGGATTATTACATTAAGAACAAACTTAGATAAATATTCACCCAAAAAAAAATTAGGATTATAAGTTCACAGCTCAATCTCTTGACTTCAGTTATCCATCACTGTTTCCACAAAATGAAATCGGCTTAGTTACAATTGTGGACCACTTACTACCGTCATTTGGTGAATTTGCTTCTAGCAGCAGTGTCTGCAATTTATTAAACTTTTTCTACTTATTATTATAATAACTAGGTCAGAGCAATCTTCTCCAACAGTTTCTTAAAGCCTTAGGTTTCTTCTGTCAGAAATTCAACCCCTGAACATTCTTATATCTATTTCATCAGAATACTCAATCAGCCTCACAAATCAAAACCAGAAAACATTCACTTGAAGAGAATAACAACAAAAGAATCTAGAGAGTACAAAATACTTGCACCAAAAAGAAGGATCCTAATTGTGCATCCACTTAAATGATGATGACCAAGTGTACAAAATTGAGAAGGGAAAACAAAGGATACATCTTCAACAACATTTTGTGTGCGATCAAGCCACTGAAAATGTACTAATCCCTCCTCACCCTGAAACAGAAGCAACCACTTTAGAAATCCAGTTGCAGTCGTGGGTTTAAAACACAATGAATAATGAAGTATTCGATATGCAAGTAAACCATACCCTAGCAATTCGAACAAGTCCTTTCCGTGTATCAGGAACAACCTTTTTTTCCTCAAGAAACATTTTGCCAGCACGGAACTCCAGCATAACTTCCTGTCAATATATATTTCATCCAATGAAAAAACAGAGGGAAAAACACAATGAAAAAACCCTAACACTTTGATCCCAGATCTCTTTGACTTCATTCATCGGATTCAAAAAAAAAAAAAAAAAAAACAATAACTTCATATCAAATGGCAAACCATAGGCTTAATGCTATAAACTTTGTAGCACACACATAATCATCTACATTTAAAGTAATGAGGATCCATAATGCTATAAACTTTGTATCACAGCACTACCATAGGCTTTCTCACAAAATCCAGATTGTGTTTGGCTCAACATAGAGAAAATTCCATGAGCGAATAAAAGGGAGGGAAACATCTACTGAAGACATACAGAGCCATTATTATTACCTGAATTGCTGGAAAAACATCTGCCGAAGACGAACTCATAGCTCCAGGTTGCAAACAGAACTGCATAACACGAATCATTACAAATAAATTTCAAAAAAACAATGCTAAAAAAAATGCATACATGTATTCTAAATGAATGCATAGTATCCGTTTACTTAGGAGCAGCGAAAATCAGTTCAAGTAAACAAAAACAGAAAGGCCGCGAAAAAAACAAAACCCTAGAGGAAGAAATGTGTACTTACAAGTGCTTAGTTGATAGTATTACTCAACTCAACGCAACGCAACGCAAGAGAAAGGGAAGAAAATTGAAAAACACAAATCGAGGGTTCCTCTTAATTTATTTTACACCGTTCAGTTCTCTAACGCTTCTTTCCTTTTTCACATTCAACCTTCGTCTTCAAAAATAACTACGGGAATGACATCCTCATCTCATCCACCGCTGTTTTTAATCATTAATTAATTAACTAATTTCCTTTTCTTTTCTAGGAAATAAAAAAATAAGTGCAGATTTTGTTACCAAAATAAAATAGTGTGATTGAGTTTGAATTTTGTAAAAGTAATTTCATATTTTAAAAAAATAGTGCTAAAATAAAATAAAGTCGTGTTTTTCAGATAAAAGAAATCATATATAAAGTGAGTGTACAAATTATTAAATTAATTTTTAATGAAATTCATATAGTAAAAATGTAACTATTGATATTTATAATCTATAATCTATAATTATATAAAATCAGTCCAGAAGTTAGACAGAGACACGAATCCTTTCCCGTTTTTGAGGGAACAGTACGTCCAATTAAAAAAGTTAAAGCCGTTTAATTATTAAATTAATTTTTAATGAAACTCATATCGTAAAAATGTAAATTTTGTTATCTATGATCTATAATTATATAGAAATTTTTCAGAAGTTAGATAAGGGCACGAATCCTACCTTCTTTTTGAGGCAACTATAGGTCCAATTAATAGTAATCTCTTTCAAATTATTATGTGTAACTCCGTCTACGTGTGTATGCATGCATGGCCTGTCCCAAGTCAGGATAAAGGAGGAGGGTTGGCGTCAGGAGTTGCGAATCGGACATAAAAAGTTAGCTATTCTTATGTGATGAACCTTTATAATATTTTGTTGGGACGTTCCCTTCATAGCGACGCGTTACATCGGACCCGGATGTATCGAAAAAAGAACTAGGGTCCTCGCCACAAGGCAAGGCGCTACATCGATCCCGGGATGTAGTGAAAAGGATGTTAGGGTCCATGCCGAAAGGCAAGGCGCCAGGTCTCCACCCGGATTTGGTGACAAAAAGGCAAGGGTCCCAACACGCAGATGGGCGAGCGTGGCGGGCAAACACAGCCCAGGGGTTTAGAATGAAATTGGGAAGCTGGAACATAGAAACATTAAAGGGTAAACTGAGGGAATTAGCAGATGTTTTTGCCAGAAGGAAAGTGAATGTTGCTTGCTTGCAAGAAACTAAGTGGGTTGGAGAAAAGGCCAATGAAGTGGAGGGCGTAGGTTTCAAGTTGTGGTACACAGGTAATATCAAGAGCCGCAATGGAGTTGAAATTATGATCGATAGAAGTTTCAGAGATAAAGTCGTTGATGTAAAAAGGAAAGGCGACAGGATTATGATGGTTAAGCTTGTAGTCGGGGATCTTATCATAAATATCCTCAGTGTGTATGCACCCCAAGTGGGATTATTATCAGATGAAAAGACCCATTTTTGGGAAGACTTGGAATAGGTTCTGAGAGGGATACCACGAGAAGAGAAGATTTTCCTAGGAGACGATCTAAATGGGCATGTTGGTAAAAACAATGGAGGTTTTGATAGAATTCATGGTGGTTTTGGGTATGGGACGAGAAATGAGACTGGAGAAGATGTCTTGAACATTGCACTAGCCTATGATTTGATGCTAGAGAACACTTTTTTCCGGAAAAGGGAGTCTCATCTTATCACGTATCATAGTGGCCAAAATCGCAGTCAAATTGATTTCTTTATGGCTAGACGGGAAGATAGAAATTCATGTATTGACTGTAAGGTCTACCCTGGAGAATGTGTGGCGACACAACATAAGTTGGTAGTTCTAGATGTTAGGTTCAACAAAGTTCTTAATTTG
>PYAF01002420.1:53585-85864 GCA_007407185.1 Glycine tomentella | reverse complement strand
CATAGAATTAGAGCAGGGTGGATGAAATGGCGGAGTGCATCGGGGCTTTTGTGTGACCGCAAGATTCCTCTTAAGCTAAAAGGAAAATTCTATAGAACAGCTGTTAGACCGGCAATGCTTTATGGAGCGGAATGCTGGCCAGCACATAGGCAACATGAGCATAAAATAGGGGTAGCAGAAATGAGGATGTTAAGGTGGACGTGCGGATATACGAAGATGGATAAGATAAGAAATGAGGATATTTGACGAAAGGTATCAGTGGTACCAGTATGTGAAAAGATGAAGGAGCATAGATTGAGATGGTTTGGGCATGTTATGAGACGACCATTAGATGCTCCTGTTAGAACAAGAGTATGTTACCAAGAGCTAGATACAAAGAGAGGTAGAGGTCGACCAAAACTTACCTGGGGAAAGGTAGTTAAACAATACCTAATGCAGTGAGATTTAGATTGGCGGATGGTATGTCTTAGGACGGAGTGGAGAAAAGCTATAAGTCTGATGGAGGGTTAAACCCTTTAGTAGTTTTATGTTCCAGTTGTTCCCTGTTTTAATTCTTTTCATCTTCTTTTCTCTTCTCCTCTCACCATTCTTTTATTTTAACTCTGTTTCTCTCTTTTGCTCTATTTTCGATTTATCATTGGGTTCATCTACCACCGACCCCAATTAATTTGGGTTAAAGGTGCTGTTGATGATGATGATTTTATCCAATAAACGTGTTTGTCCAATGAAAATTAGAAAATGGTGCTTGTTTTTTGTCCAATGAATGTGTTTGTTTATGCTAAATACTCCTTATTTTTATAAAAATAAGTCTCAAGTTTTATTTTTAGACTTTTTAAAAAACCAAAAAACGTTTCCTATCCAAACCGAAAAAAATTGGATTAGATTGGATTGTATTTGAAAAAAAATTCAAACCGAATGAATGATCAAATAACCAAACCCAAGAGATTGAATCAAATAATTTTTTACTTCAAAATCGATCCAATCCAAACCATAAACACCCCTAAGTCAACCGACCTAATTTAATATTCTCTTTTCACTTTCTTTCTTTTCTTTTCACTCCTCACACTTTTATTTATTTTCATATCTTTTTATCCCTCTTTCTCAAACACGGCTGAGGAGAGAGAAATAAAGTGAAAAAAGGGACACGTGAAAAGATCAGACTGGTTTGCATAATCCAACGACTATAATATTTTCAATTGGAGCTGCAGCTGCATCCAGAACGAGAGAGGATTCGTGCTCGTTAAACAGGTATCGCTACAATATAAATATTGGATCTTGACCGTGCAAAACATGGTTAAAATGTGCTGGTTTATTGTTAAATGTATATTGTTCACGACTTGTGTTTTTATATAAATAATACACTAAAATATGTTTTTATCTTTTTATCTTATTATCAAAATTGGTTTTATTTTTTATATTTTAAGAAATTCGTTCTTTGACTTTTAAGATATTTGTTTACCAAAATACGTTTTATGTTTGGATTGATAGTTTTTTAAGTTTAAAATAATTAATTTTAACATAACTTTATCCTTTCATGCCCAAAAAAAATATTCATACTGATAGATAAAGAAGATATTATTTTATTTAATTGTTTTTTCTCCACTTTTGTTAGAACATTATATTCTTAAATAACACTAATTTGATATTTAAAAGAACTGCCATTTTTTTCCAATTCTAAAATTACAAATAGTTCACTACTCTCTTCTATGCTTTTTCTAAACTATCCAGTTTTAAAATTTTAAAAACCTCACATACAATGGCAGAGATGAGTATGCTCTCAAAATCAGTTTTAAGGTTGACATTTCATTACATAATTCTACATTCTACTGGACTATCATTTATACATAATTCTACATTCTACTGGACTATCATTTTCCTTAATCGATTTTTTTCTTCTATTTTTCAATGTTTTAATTTGTTCAAAAGTTTTAGATTATCATTTTTCTTTTCACTTTAGATTTTACATTAAGTACAACATTTTGACATTTTTGTCATTAACGGAAATTGCAGGATTTGGTTGATGTGGAATCATGAGTCAAAATTTTAAAGGATTTGAAGCCTTTTTTTATATTTTACTTGAGGTATTTCATAACCATGTATTTTTACTGCATTATAATACCTATTTTTTTTATTAATAATTATAAATTACATAATCATTTTTCATAACATACAAAAACTGCTTTTGGGATATCTACAGCAAACAATTAAGACTATGTATATTTATTCTAAATTATTTTCAATGCAAGAAAAAATCTTAACATCTTATTTAAAAATTAAAGAATGCCAACACACATACATAGATAAACAAAATATTTTATTAAATTAAAATTAATATATATGTCAATATATAATGAGAAAAATTGTTATAATATATAAATTTTAACACAATAGCCAATAGAAATAGAAATGCAGATACATAGACGCCTAATCACATTTGTGTATCGGCTAGTGTATTAATGGTAATACACTCTTTTGGTCTCCACCTTTCTATAGACAATTTTATTCTTTAGATTTTAGAAAATAAGTTTTAAATAATTAAAACATATTTTTAATATGATGTTTTTACTCTACAAAAAAAGAAAACATTTTTTTTTACTTATTTCCTTTTTAACTCTATCACAAAATTAATGCAGCTTTGTTCTTCAATATTTCTCTTTATTTTCATTCTTCTCATTTATTTATTTTATTTTTCCTATTATTTTCCTCCTTTGTTTAACTACTTATCCGATCGAAAAAGACATAGTAAAATCTCAGATTAACATCGTCTATCAAAAATCAAAGTGGAAGAAAATAGCGAAATTGATTCAGGGTTGGAATTTGTTTTGAATCCATAGCACCGTCACCGTGGTTGTAGGTTTCCATTGCTTATGCTCTTTATGCTAAGTGCTTACTCTGTTGGCATTTGCAAACACATATTCTTCTGTTTCCCCAGAAACCTTCAGCGTCAACATCGCTTACTCTTTCAATCCCTCCAAATACACAAGATGGACCGCTAGGTAACTAACTTTCTTCTTTTTATTTACATTTTATATTAATTTGACATTGATTTGATTGCAATGGGTGTTATGTCATTTGGATTTCACAGAGAGAGCTTCCAATTTATGTATGCAAGGCCTTGGCAACGAGTCGATGATTTCTACTTGAACATTGTCCGTGCCAACTTGTCTCTGCCACTTCTCTTCGGAGCCCAGGTAATTTTGTAATTTTCCTGCTTTTAACATTTGAGCCCTAATTTTCTCATTTCGATTCGATGGCTTCAATATAAAAGGAATGCTATCTTACATGCCGCTATCGCTTTGTGCTTGAAAATTATGCATGATTAGGTGTGTGGGTACTGCCTTTTAACTATTTTTGTATGTTAATTCGTGACTTTCAATCAGACACTTGTTGTTGATCATAATGATACTGGAATTGCAGCACTTTCTGATACATGTGAGTTGGAAAGTGTTGCATCTGAGGATCGCAGTGGGAGGTGGGCAAGGACAACGTTTAAAATCATTCTTTCGTATCACGGGGGTTCGTTTGATGGGTGGCAAAAGCAGCCAGGCTTGAACACCGTCCAAAGGCATGTTGCTCTTCTTACAAATTCTACAGTCTTGTGCATATTTCAAATGGCATGTCTTAGGAAGCATCGTTGGTTTGTCCAGGACTCTTACGAATAGTTGGATGGGATGCTTTTTTCTTATCACAGAATTAAAAGACGAGCACATCGTGGTTTCGGTTACACATAACATGCCTTTACCAATTATCTTTCTCTTTTTGTACTTCATTTTTATGTGTATGAAAAATCCATGACCTGGTATTTAATCTTTACATTGCATATTGATATATTTGAGAAAACTGTGATACAATTAGACACATTTTTTTCTTGTCTCTTCCTTCACTGCTTTATGCCCCACTTCTGGATTCAACACACATGCCTTTTGTTTTGTAACTATATTAACATGCACGATAGTCAAAATGAACAAGTGTTACCATGAATTGTCTTTTTATTGGATGATCGTTATGCTTGTTGCTCTTGTACTCATTTCTACATGCAGCATAGTAGAAGGGTCACTTGGTAAATTTGTTGATGAAAAGAAAACTCAACTGCTCAAGGACAACGGTTTGCCTATTGAAGGTTGTGCTGTTGTTGCTGGTCGTACAGACAAAGGAGTGACAGGCCTTCAACAAGTCTGTTCTTTCTGTAAGTTATTTCCCTGTTCGGCTGTTCATAGCAATGCTTTTGCTATGTCCAAGCCTTTGTATGTATGAATTGTCACACTCTCTGATTTAAGCATGTGAGAACTTTTGATAGAAATCATTTATAACATATTAAGTACTAGCTAAAGAAGCAAAGAAATCTTCATTTCTTCAGTAGAATGTTCCCATGTTCTTATGTATGGAATCAAGAACACTAAAGCATTCTTGCACGAACACAAGTTATAGTCTTGGAGGAAATAGCTCTAATTATGCATGGCTATATTTTTCGATGTACTAAATTATTGTTATGCCATGAAAGGAAAGGAAATGTTCAGAAGTTACATAATTTTTTCCCAATTATCGAGGCATGCAGTGTGGGTGGGTGAGTGGGTTCATTTTTAGCCCCTGATCTAGGGTTCATTATGCACAGACACTTGGAAGAAGGATGTTAAACCAAGAGATATTGAGGATGCTATCAATCATGCAGCACCAGGAAAACTTAGGGTCATATCAGTTTCTGAGGTAATATCCTTAAGTAATCTGCAATGTGAAGCTAATATTCAATAGAGATATCAATTGCCTAGAATCCAAAGAAAAAAGCAAACGAAATAAAAATATGGCTTGCAGAATTGAGTTCTTTGTTGTTCACACTTCACAGTATAGTTAATCTGATAAGGTATGACTTACTGTAGGTGTCACGTGTCTTTCATCCTAATTTCTCTGCCAAATGGAGGCGTTACCTTTATATTTTTCCAATCACCAATGGAAGGTATACTGAACAAAGTAGTGACAATGGGGAGTTTTACGACAGTTGTAAATATAACGAAATTCATGATTCTGCCAGCAAGGATGAGTTAGAAAATGGAAAGAAATCCTACCTGTTCAGCGTAAGCAAGGTAAACCGGCTTTTGCGAAAATTAGAAGGAAAATTGTTATCCTACAAAATGTTTGCCCGTGATACAAAAGCTTCAAGAAATGAGTAAGAACTTAAATCTTGAATTTCTATCTCTGCTCACTTTATTATCTCATTCATCTGCAGTGCACATTATAGAAACTACCACATAATATTCTTCAAGGCTGAAAGGGCTCTTGCGTGAGGGAGCATGTTAGAAATATGAGATAAAAACCATTCATATGTTTTCACCTAATAGTTTAAACTTTTGAGATTGCTGTTGCATGACACCACTTGCTTATTTGCTTGGGGTTACCAATTACCATGACCTAAAAGAGGAAAACTATCATTTATTCAATTGGCTTATGACTGTCATTCTGTTTCAGTGGTCCCCCAACTGAGTGTTTTGTTTACCATGCTCGAGCTATGGAAGTTAAACTGCCTACAACTGTGAGTGTCATGTAACTTTTTTTCGTGTCTTACCTTTATCTCTTTTTTGTTGCCCACAATTGTTATTCTATAAATGAAATTATATGAGCTTGTGTGGCTCTTGGTATGTGTGGTTAAGCATGTGGATGTGGCTTGCCCCAGATTGGCAACATTGCTTTGCCCAAATATGGCTGGCTCTATTAGCGGAGCAGTGAATAGATTCATTTTATTTCTAGCTTAGCTTCACACTTATTCTTTCACACGATTTAGGCAGAAACATGACGGAGAAACCAAGAGTTGAATTCAAGTCATATTCATTAACCATTTGATGAAAAATCAATTATTCATCAGAATGGCTAGGGTAAATTTTTCCAAGTGAATAACGAATATGGGAAATAAGTGCAATTGTTGAAGAGTGCATGAGTAAATGTGAATTTTTGACACAAGCATCATTTAAAGGACTAGAGAACCTTCTGTTCATTCATTAGGATCTCAATGGTTTTATAATGCATTCACATACACATTATGAGATATATAATGGAATCTTGTTAACTAGCTGGAGATTCTTTCACATGTTGAGAGAAAAACTATATTTATGTTTGATTTCACTTGTGACATTTTTAGGATCATGGAGAAGAAACAAAGGTTATGTGTGTCGAGCTGGTAGCTAATCGCTTTTTGCGTAAGGTAACTGTTGTGTTTTTGCTTTCCTTAAAGGAAACATATATACATTGAAGGTTTTGGCTTCTCTTACTTGTAACTGTTACTAAATATAGATAATGAAATTGTTGATGCAAATATGAAAAGTAAAGCATCATAAGTTTGATTGTAAGGTTAATGTAACTTAATATGAATAGAAGTTGATATATTAACATGGCTTGGAGTAAGACCTTTTATTGTTCTAAATATTATAACAAGTTGATGTTCCAAAGACAGATGAATCAATTTAAAGGACACAAGCTTTATCCTTCTACAGATAGAAGGTTTTTCTAATTCCCTGATTGCTTTCTGGCTCATAGCTTGTCTTCGATAGTCCTGTTATTGTCGATAATATTTGCAAAGTACCGTTCTCTTTTGTTTTCCTGGGAAAATCTTAGTCTTAATTCCTCTCAGTAAAATAATTGGCGTGCTAATTTGGGCTAAAATTTGCTGCTTCTGTGGCATGTGTATTTGTTTATTTTCACTCGCTGACTTGGTTGAGGCGTATCATATTTTTATAGATGGTTCGAGTGCTTGTGGCAACCTCAATTAGAGAAGCTGCTGCTGGTGCTGAAGATGATGCCTTGATAAAGCTCATGGATGCCACATGTAGGCGTGCTACTGCTCCTCCAGCACCCCCTGATGGTTTATGTCTAGTTGATGTAGGGTATACTGAATTTGATTCCAAAAAATGCTTCATTCTGATAGAGTAAAGCTTTGTTAAAGTCGAAGAAATCTTTCATTTGATGGAAACAAGTGGTAAGCCCATGTCTACCAGGTTCCTAACTAAATTTGTAGAGTCAGTCACACTTGCAGATTTTAATGCAATATTTTGCAATTGGATCTTCGACATATTCCACATTGTCATTTTATGATTACGAGCCGCTCCGGCGATGAAATTGTATTAGATTACTAAAAATTGGCATCTTGGCTCTCTTTTTCTGTACATTTACATTTTTATTTATTGTTTTCTTACAGCTGAAATATAGCCTTTTTTTAAGTTGCTTTTCCATATGATGCGTGTATGGTTTTGTCCCTCTATTCTCATGTGCACTATAAGTTGGAATTTTTTTTTACTGGAAATCTAAAACATTTATGATGGTATGTTTAGTTTAAGTTAATTTTAGAGAAATAATTTTTTTTCCAGTTTTATCAGAAAATTACAATTTTTTACTTTTTAAAATAAACTAATATAAACACGTATTTACTGACTTGATAACGTATATGCAAGTATTTTGTAGGTATAATGTAGAAATGCTATTGGTCATTTCACCTTTTATCAAATAAAAATGAGTTGTAGTCCCCGTCTTATCAAATAGATATAGATATATAAATACATGAAGTATATGAAAATACTCCTTTATTTCTATTGAAATTTTAAAAGAAAAATCTGCTGATTTTCAGCTTTGATTTTCACCTTTTACTGACTTGAGTAACAATTAATGATAGTTGTCATACTAGCAATGACCACCCTCTAAATCTTTTATTTTTATGTTAATATAAAATTGATATGATATTATTATATATAATTATTTCTGCTTACAAATACCCACACATTTTAAAATTCATTTCAAAATTAAAAGAAATAACTCATTTTATTCTTCAAAATCATTGTCCTTTATTGTTTTTTTAATCTTTTCTGATTACAGATGAGTAATGATAAACATATTGCTAGGGTTCTTCATCGAGTGCCTAAATGAATGTGTGCTAAAATATATTTTTGATTTTTAATAAATATACAATTTTCAAGTTTGTCCTCTAATAATTTTTTATCTTATGAGTCTCTAATAAAATAATAATTTTATTTTTGACCTTTGATACTTATTTTTAGTCTTTTTTAAATTAACGAATTTTCTATTTATTTTATAATAAATGTTTTTCATTTATTATAAGTCAGGATTAAAACAAAATATTAAGGACTGAAAACAAAAAATAAAAATGTTATTTTATTAGAAACTCAACTTAAAACAAATTTATTAGGGATCAAATGAAAAAGTTGAATATTTATTATAGATCAAAAACATATTTTTGTGTTTGTTTACAAATAAATTTTTATCTTATAATGAGTCTCTAATAAAATAATAATTTTATTTTTTACCTTTGACACTTATTTTTATTCTATAATAAATTAGTTAATTTTGTGTTTATTTTATGATAATATTTTTATTTTTATTAATTGGGACAAACAAAATATAAAACAAAAAAATAAACATATTATTTTATAAGAGAGTCAATGTAAAATAAAAATTTATTAAAAAATAAATACAAAAATCAAATATTTGTCAACTTATCTAAATCTTGTATATAATTATCAATCTATACACTACTTGTGATACTAATGATTACATATGCATCACAAGTAGTTAATAATATCACGAGGTTATTGCATTAAAAAAAATATCATGGGCTCATTGAAATGTCTAATAATAGGTAATTATCTCTGCACCAATCCTTTTGTCCTGGTTCTGGAGTGGAAGTTGACTATGTCCTAGAGACCCACTCGAGAGGCTCAAGTGGATCGGATAACTGAGATATGTTATAAGTGAAACGGAGAGAGAGATGTACGATGAAACTTATAGTATTATATAAAAACACCCCTTGTTTGTAGGCTAACATGCATATGCAGGGTTTGATGATGTTTTTAGTGGGAGGGAGTGTAACGTTGTTGGGCGATGTTTTGTCAAAGCAGAGTCATGAGAACAGAAAGGAAGCCTTAAAAATAGGGTGCTGTGGAAATTTAAGGGCTCTCCGGGTCCTTCTCGCGTTGAATACAGGTCCTCATGCACCCAAGAAAATAATAAGGGACTTGGTCAACCTCTGCATGCAATGCAAATTATTCCTTCCCTCCTAAAACAAACCCTTTTTTCTATCACCTATTCTTGGCTCTCCTTTTCTAAAATCCAATGCAACCAAAACTTTTCCATCCCCCAACCCTTTATTCGCATCTTCACTAGCACCCTTTCTCCCCATTGCGAAGCAGTCCCTTCTTCAGGGCGCGCACGCCGCCCATAGTGCCTGTAGCCCTTCACTATGGCACTAAGTGGTTGGCATTGTTGGACAATACTATTCATCTACCTATCATCACATCTCACTGTTGTTCCTTCTTTTGGAGCTTCTGACTCTGAATTGCTCCTTCACGTCAAGGAAAACTTGCAAACCCACAACAATGAATTGTCCTCGTGGAACGCTTCGATTCCTCCTTGTTCTGGTGCTCGTTCCAATTGGCGCGGGGTTCTCTGCCACGAAGGAAAAGTGTGGGGCCTGAAGCTTGAGAACATGGGCCTCAAAGGGGTCATTGATGTGGACTCTCTCAAAGGCTTGCCTTATCTTAGAACGTTGAGTTTCATGAACAATGATTTCGAGGGTGCATGGCCAGAAATTCACCACCTCATTGGTCTAAAGTCTATTTATCTTTCCAACAACAAGTTTTCTGGGGAGATTCCTTTTAGAACTTTTGAAGGGTTGCAGTGGCTGAAGAAGGTTCATTTGTCCAACAACCATTTCACCGGTGCCATTCCAACTTCGCTCGTATTGTTGCCGAGGCTCATAGAGTTGAGGTTGGAGGGAAACAAATTCAGTGGCCCCATTCCACTTTTTACTCACCATAACAAATTGAAATCATTTAGCGTAGCTAACAATGAGTTGAGTGGCGAAATTCCTGCCTCCCTTAGAAGGATGCCGGTTTCTTCCTTTTCTGGTCAGTACTAGTGACTCATTAATATTTCATTAACATTTGCCCGATCAAAAAAATATTTCATTAGCATTTCAATTATTAATATATAACATATCAGTCTTAATCAGTGCCCTTAGGACATTGATTAAAAAAATGAAAAAATATTTATTGTGGAAGTCATAGAAGTATAAAAGATTATAGACAATACAACTTTACACATTCCAATAATAAAAAATTCTACTTTAACTTCCTTAACCAGTGCACTAAGGAAACTGATTAGCATTTGTCATAACATATATAAATGTTTTGATTTTGTGTGTTGACATGACACTAGCATCAATATTCTAAATGATGAGCATGCAGGTAATGAAAGGTTATGTGGAGGCCCGTTGGGAGCATGTAATTCGAAGCCTTCGACTTTGAGCATTATTGTGGCTGTGGTGGTTGTTTGTGTGGCAGTGATTATGATTGCAGCAGTAGTATTATTCATCCTTCACAGAAGAAGAAATCAAGGGTCAGCAACGTCAGTGGAGAATCCACCCTCTGGGTGTAACACAGGACGTTTGAGGGAAGTGGGTAGTGAAAGTATGAGGTCAACAAGATCAATAAGCTCCAACCACAGCAGAAGAGGGGACCACACGAAGCTGTCTTTTCTGAGAGATGATACGCAGAGGTTTGATTTGCATGAGTTGCTGAGAGCCTCTGCTGAGATTTTGGGCAGTGGCTGTTTCAGCTCTTCTTACAAGGCTGCTTTGTTGAATGGCCCAACAATAGTGGTGAAGAGGTTCAAGCAGATGAACAATGTGGGGAAGGAAGAGTTTCAAGAGCACATGAGAAGGCTAGGGAGGTTGAGCCATCCTAACTTGCTTCCTCCTCTGGCTTATTATTATAGAAAGGAGGAGAAACTCGTCGTCACTGACTATGTTCAGAATGGCAGCCTAGCTGTTCGCCTTCACGGTAATAATTATTATAAAAGTCAACAATCTTACTGCATGTGTATTGTGATTAAATGACCTTTAGTACCTTGTATTATTTATTCATATATAAATTGACAAATTAACATTCTCTAGCTACAAATATCTTTACTTGTTTCAGGACACCAATCTATTGGAGAACCAAGCCTTGATTGGCCAATCCGGTTAAAGATAGTGAAAGGCATAGCAAAAGGTCTTGAAAATCTATACAAGGACATGCCAAGCCTAATTGCACCCCATGGAAATCTCAAGTCCTCTAATGTTCTCTTGACTGAATCATTTGAGCCACTCCTCACAGACTATGGCTTAGGCCCGGTGATAAACCAGGATCTGGCTCAGGACATCATGGTGATATACAAGTCTCCCGAGTACTTGCAACAAGGAAGAATTACAAAGAAGACTGATGTGTGGTGCCTTGGAATACTAATTCTTGAGATTCTAACTGGGAAGTTCCCTGCTAACTTCTTGCAACAAGGTAAAGGGAGTGAGGTGAGTTTGGCAAGTTGGATGCATTCAGTTGTCCCAGAAGAGTGGACAAATGCTGTGTTTGATCAAGAAATGGGGGCAACAAAGAACAGTGAGGGAGAGATGGGAAAACTTCTCAAGATTGCCTTGAATTGTTGTGAAGGGGATGTGGATAAGAGGTGGGATTTGAAAGAAGCAGTAGAGAAAATCCAGGAGGTCAAGCAGAGGGATCATGATCAAGAGAATTTTTTTACTTCTTATGCTAGTGAAGCAGACATGAAGTCTTCAACTTGAATATTGTATGTTTGTTGAGACTACGTACCTTAATTATTTATTGATTCATAGATTTTCTGTCCCTTTGAAAACAATGCCACCTGACGCGAACGAGAGATGGAATGCCTGAGACTTTTTTCTTTCTGCTATGATCCTTCACGATGTAATAAATAACCATGCATAATGCAGGAAATTAAAAAGAAAGAAAATGAATAGAAAAGTGTATAATATGGGCTTGAAGTTAAAGTTGAATGAGTAATGATAGGGTTTTGCTGGATTTGTATGACCAGCGTCTATCCGATAAACAGGATTTGTATACAACTATGGACGTAGTTAATATTAACAATTTTTGAGATATATAAAGTTTTCTTTTTCACTGCATTTTTTAAATGAAGTTAATCACTAATAAACATTTTAAATAATTTTATGACACTATTAGTCACTTTTAAAAAAAATTATGACACTATTAATCATGATGAGGTTAATTAACTATTATTAGACATTTCAATAATCCCGCAACAGTATTAATTATATCAATAATTGTATACAATCGTACTATTTTATTATTAATAAGTTATGAAGTAAAGTTGATCACATTTACTGTTCGTGTGGTCGTCAATAACCTCGTGACACTTTAACTACTTATCATACAAAGTTAACTACCATAAGACATTTCAATAATATTATGACATTATTAACTACATATCTATAATTTTATATAATCAAGTTTATTTACTCTTAAGTATTTGTGAAACAAAATTAATCATATATATACACAAATCACGTGTGCTAGGTAGACGTCTATTGTTCACCGGGCTTACATTACTCCTTTTTCAAATTGAGTCACCAAAGACATGCCTTATTTCTTGAATAAAGATCAATCGTCCACCCAAGTTCTGCCCACACTCATGGTTCACATGGAAACATGATCAATTATATGTATAAATGATTAATTTTATTTATAAATGATTAAAAGTAAATAAATATAATTATATATTATTATTGATATATGGTTAGGAGAGTCATGAGGTTATTGGCTATATAATTATTTAAATATGTTTTTAAAATTTAGACAAATACTTAGATGAAAAGACTTGATTTTTTAATTTTAAAGATAATAAGGACTAATTCTAATTTTGATCTCTCAACTATTATGATTATATAACTTTTTGACTCTCTCATGTTCAATTGTTCACGTTAAGTTCAGTTTTTTTTTTCAAATGTTAATCAAGTCCCTTAGTCATTTTGCTCCAAAAATGATGATCCTTTTCTTCAAAATCAACAAAAGAATCAAGAGAATCTAATTTAGTTAATTGAAGATGCTATGTGAGTTATTATAAAACTTTAAATATCTGTTTTTTATTTTTACATTTAAAAAATATATATGAGAAGTATAATGCGACTTGGCTTTTTTGTGTATATATCAAATATATTATACAAAATATTAATGGAGGAGAAATCAAAAGTGCACATATATTCGTGGATACTAAATAAATAATATAATATAAAATCTAATAATTTTTTTAAAGACATAAAATCTAATAGATAATAACTTATACTTTTCAATACTATTTATACTAGCGGAAATATGGGCGTTGACCTGCTGCGTGTCCGCTTTTATATTGTGTTGTTGCGTAAAAAAGTAATATATTACAATAATTTCTAATTATAATATATGAATTTTGTTAAATGAAAGACACAGTACTCTAGATGAAAAAATTGAAAACAAATTGGATAGCAAAACTAAAAATAAAAATAATTAATTGTCATTGAAAAATTACAATAATCTTGACTTTTAAAAAATATTTTCTCTCATCTTTTTTTCATAAATTACTTTCTCGTTGACTATGACAGCTCCAACTACATATCGCATGAAAGACATGCTAAATTAAATTAATTAAATAATAATTAGTAACATACGAAGGAAATAAAATATAGAAAGATATGTAAGAATGAATTGGAATTTAAAAAAATTAAGAATAAAGATTAATTCCTTGAGACTTTGTACTGTACTTAGATCATTCACAATGGCAGAAAAAGTCAACTATGCAGCGTAACTATTCCCTCAAACCCCATGCGACAACCCTTCCTCTTTAATTCTCATTCTCAATTTCTCATCTCACATAAATATAGATAATTGTATTATAAAAATAGTTAGGTAAATCAAAATGAAAAAAGAAATATAAATGAAATAGTGAAGAGTAGTTATCTGACTTTGGTTAGCGGGTCAGTTTTAATATGCATAATGTTGTGTTGTTGCATTAAAAACTAATTTACTGGGATAGAAGTGAGAAACAAAACAAAATCGTAAAAGTATTATAAAAATAGGGATTAAAGAAAATTAATTATTATCACTACTTTAATATTATTAAGGATAAAATGATCTAAAAATGTGGAGAACAAAAATAACTATACAAAGTTGTATTTTCTTTATATATTGGTATTGATGTTTTATTTATAACTCAATCTCTTTGTATTAAACTTATTGTTTTCTTTTATATAAAGCATGTCTATCTTCCTAAAACTAATTATGGCTGCTTTTGTGTCAACCTTTGTAGACCATCGCAATGTGTGCCACTTGGTGATGGAACATACACATGTTGTACGCGTGAATATTCACTAATTTTGGAAGGTAACAACTACATGCAAACTAATAAAAGGGTTGGCAATGTGCCAACAGAACTCGAAACTTCTATTAAATTTCAAAGAATGCTTAAAATAGCGCTGACAATAGTCACAACTCGTTATGGTTGTCTGTACACTTACGTTTAGTAAATTGTTTCTTTGAAAGCTTCATATATAACCTGACTCTAGGAGAATCCAAAACTAACTAAGGCCCCCGAGACAAATTGTTCTAGTCAATTTGTCTTAAACATCAATTTATTTCAGCTAGAAAATAATTCAAAGGGGGGGAATTATAAAGATGTCAAGGTTGATTCAAGAGAAGAAGCTAGGTGCAGGACGTTGTGGCAGTGGCAATTGAAAACAACAAAACAAGCCAATATGCAGCGAAATGGGCAGTTGACAATCTTCTTCCAAAAGACCAAGCTCTGCTATTGCTCCATGTTTGGCAAAGAGTATCTTCCATTCCTACGCCAAGTAATCATTAAATCTTTATCTGCCTATATATATTGCTTCAAACATGGAAGGCCAATTTCGTAACCATTATGTGCACATTAGCATTGGTTGTTTAATGTTCGTAGGCCCTTTTAATCAAAATAAATACTTTGTGACACACATTATTGACTTGAGTTTAATGCAGCGGGAAACCTTGTACCCCTTGACGGCAACGATGATGTGGCCAGAGCATACATGCAACAAATGGACAATGAATCCAAGGAGCTTTTCGCTTCATTTCGTGTCTTATGCAATAGAAAGAGCGTTAGTTCTTACACATTATTGCTCCTTTCATTTCCATCTTTCAACAATAAAATTATCATAGAAGTCTTTTATTTTTTTTCTTAATTGGTTTCCTTTTCAATGTCTTTTTTTTCTTTTGAATTCAAAACAGATACAATGCAAAGAAATCTTATTGGAGGACATGGATATAAGTAAGGGACTAATAGAAGGTATTTCTAAGTATTCTGTGGAGCTTCTGGTACTCGGGGCAGCTTCAAGGAGTGGTCTTGTAAGGTAATAATATTCCTTCCTCATCAAAACACGGAAGCATCCTATTTTTGATGAATTACATGTTAGCCAAGTCTTACTCCACATTTGTTTCAAGGAGAACATTAATTTTGATTACTTGTTTATGACAGAAGATTTAGGACATCTGATGTTCCAAGTCTTGTGTCCAAAGGGGCACCACCATTCTGCACTGTGTACATTATTGCCAAAGGAAAAATCTCATCCGTGAAAACTGCAACTGCTCCACTAACTGCTAAGCCTTCAGCCCGTAACAATACGATGCAGCCGCAGCAGTCTCTCCAAACTCCCGAGAAAATGGATACACGAATAACACGTAACCCCATCCCACCACGACGTATGCCAATTTCTCTTTAATATCTCATTGTTTTATTTTTTACTTTGGTAACGTTGTTCATGAAACACAACATTATTTGTATCTACGACAGCATCATCAGAGAAGCCATCTTACATTGTCCGCCAGCTACCATCAGATGAAGACGAAATCATGTAAGCACCTCATGAATCCTTAGTTGGAGTGACACAATAATTTGATTGGACTAGAAATCTTGTATGTTTAAAGTTCAAAATCACATAAGCTATATTGCCATGCAAACATAAGAATGCTAATTACAAATGTCAACATGTTCTACAATGGAGATGTACATGAGAGTTGGAGATGGATGAATATTTAAGCTTCAGACAGATTTCAGGGCGTATTGAGAGAACTAACTTGATATTCTATGGACAGATCACCATTCACGAGACCTGGTAGAGGAAATTACAGATCATACGAGTCCTCAATCCCCGACTCTGATATTTCATTCGTGAGCAGTGGAAGATCAAGTGTTGATAGGATGTTCCCTTCAATGTATGATGATATGGACTCTGGAATTAATCGGCTTTCAACAGGCTCAGATTTTGATGTCAGAAGCTTTGGTTCCTCATTCTCAGGAGCCAAGTCAATTGATCATGGTGACTATTCATTCAGTTCACAAGACAGTGGGACATCGATGTCATCGTCAATGTTTTCAACTTCGGTAGGCTAAATATATATATATACATATATATACACATATATATATATCTTATATAAACAATATGGTTAACTAATCTACGTTATTGACATGCCCAAACACCCATGATTGATGTAGCATGACTTTTGCTTGCCTTTCTAACTTCTCAAGATCAAGTTTGAGGCTCTACGGCATACTATAGAGATATTTAACATAGCAGGACAAGATTTAACAAATGTCTTGTTTGAAATTATAGGATGAAGTGGAAGCTGAAATGAGGAGACTGAAGCTAGAACTGAAGCAGACAATGGAAATGTACAGTTCAGCATGCAAGGAAGCTACGACAGCAAAGCAAAAGGTACCTAACATGCAAGTTCTAAGAATATTACTGCTGTCATAAAGTTGTTAAATCATGTAATCTACAAATCACATACTGACTAATTGACACTATTCTCTAACAGGCACTGGAACTTCAGCGTTGGAAAGTGGAAGAACAAAGGAAATTGGAAGACGCACGATTAGCTGAAGGAACAGCATTGGCAATGGCTGAGAGGGAAAAAGTAAAATGTATGGCTGCCATGGAGGCAGCAGAAACATCTCGAAAAATTGCAGAGTTGGAAGCACAAAAGAGAATGAGTGTAGAATCTGATCACAAGAAGACGAATGCAGATATTCTTTCACATAGTCCTGCCAGGTACAGAAAATACACTATAGAGGAGATAGAAGACGCAACAAAATTCTTTTCCAACTCTCTCAAGATCGGCGAAGGTGGTTATGGACCAGTCTACAGGTCTGAACTAGACCACACGCCAGTTGCAATAAAAGTGTTAAAACCAGATGCAGCTCAGGGACGTTCACAGTTTCAGCAGGAGGTATGAAAATGACTATATATAAGAACATGATTTGTACCCTATAGTTGAATTGAATGAATGAATTTGACATTTGGTGCATGTAGGTTGAAGTGCTAAGTTGCATAAGGCATCCAAACATGGTTCTCCTCCTTGGAGCATGCCCAGAGTTTGGGTGCTTAGTGTACGAGTACATGTCTAACGGAAGTTTGGATGATTGCCTCTTCCGGAGAGGCAACAAACCAGCTCTTCCTTGGCAACTAAGATTCCGAATTGCTGCGGAGATTGCCACCGGGCTCCTTTTCCTACACCAGACGAAGCCTGAACCCCTGGTGCATCGCGACTTAAAACCCGGAAACATTTTGCTTGACCGTAACTATGTGAGCAAGATCAGTGATGTGGGATTGGCAAGGCTTGTCCCTCCTACAGTTGCAAACGCAGTGACACAGTATCGCATGACATCAACTGCTGGAACTTTCTGTTACATTGACCCTGAGTATCAGCAAACGGGCATGCTGGGAATCAAATCTGATATTTATTCACTGGGGATCATGCTTCTACAGATGATAACAGCCAAGCCACCAATGGGGCTGACTCACCATGTTGGAAGAGCTATTGAGAAGGGGACTTTTGCGGATATGCTCGACCCAGCTGTTGAGGACTGGCCAGTTGAACATGCCTTGCATTTTGCCAAGCTTTCATTGGCGTGTGCAGAAATGAGAAGAAAAGATAGACCTGATCTTGGAAAAGTTGTATTGCCTGAGCTCAATAAACTCAGAGATTTTGCTGAAGAAAACATGCCCATGATGATGATGTTCGGTATGTCCACTGGATTCACTCCCAGAAACAACTACAATTACTCAAGCTCCACCTTTTCCTCAGTTCAAGTGAGTCAGTCACCATCACTCTTTTTTAAGTCGTTTAATTTCTTCACCTTATATTACAGTCATCAACATCACATTCTTTTCTTTTTGTAGGACTCCATGAGTGAATCCCAGTCAATGTCAGGAATGTCTGGATATGAAAGCCGCTCAAGCTCATCGTCAGTGGGGAGAATGTAAACTGCACTTAATAATGCTAATATGTTAGCAAGTGGACGACAAGGCAGCAGGTTTAACAACAACTTGATGACATCGCAACAAGCACTTCAAAGCCAAGTTTTAGTTTACTTTGCCTTGAAGAAACTCGAGAATGTATCTAGCTAAAACTGTAACTGTTCAATTGTATCTAGCGATTTCTGTCAATCTAAAAAATCCATAGTCTAGTTTGATTAGCTTTCAACTTTTCATAGAAAGCACAATGAACATAAGTCACGTCCGTAACTTATTCCCTAAATTGCTAACCTCGCTTTCAAATATCAAAGTCGTTTCTTTGTTCCGTGACTAATGTCTGACAGCCCAGACGACAATTTCCATGGCCGATAAGGTCACGACAAGGGCCGGATAACATTAAATCTCTGTCTTTACGACACAATTAACATGGATCATCGAAAAAGATAACATAAACAAAATCTATTCTAAGTATCTAGCAACGCCAATTAATCCATATAACAAACCCAGTCTGTTAGGATAAGGTTAAGTTTTTATTACTGTATCTAGCATCGAGCTCTTAATACAAGATCCTCTAAACCGTTGTGACAACTATGACTTCCGAAAAAATGCAAGGACCTATTCTTAATTCCTTGCAATGATATTTGGGATGAAATCAAACATGAAATTAATTGATTTTATAATATAATTATGTGAAGAAAAGGAATGTACGAAACTCATTATCAAAATTTCATTAAAACATTCACTTCGAGGCACTGACAACACGGCGATTACAACAAGCAATTCTGGCATCACACAATCATATTCATTAGGCAGTTGAACCAGCTAGTTCGTTCACCTGTTAGCAAGTACCATCTTCTGCGGTGGCTGCATTGAAAAGGACATCAAATCAATAACTTACAAAATAAATAAAAAATTGTCAACAAAAATTACAATATCATAAGACAGTTAAGACAACTTTTTTTTTTAACGTTTAGGTTTAGAAACTCCCAGAACATATTAGGAAGGATGCTCAATACTATAGGCAATAGGAACACTCTTGTTTTCGTTCATTCTCAAAGATCACTCAAGAACGTCTTTAATTTATAAACTTGCTAGTTGCTCCTCATCTTCTACACACCATTTTAACATAATGCATACGCATGCACTTAATGATTTAGTTATCTAGAGTCTAATAAAAAAAAAAAGCTAAGATATTGGGAGAACCACAAGCCCAAAAGTTAGCTCAAGAGGTTGGAGATTCTAGGACCATATAAATCTCATAGTATGCTCATGAGCACTCTTGCACCAAACTCAAGTGTCATGACCATCTGACCTTTTTCAATACCACCCATCATCCAAGTCGCTGTGTGCTAGCTCTTCACTAGCCTGGACAGACACTTCTATGCCAGTCTCACCATGCTCAAGTGCCGTTTGCTTGCAACATGAGCAGTGGCAAGCTTTTATACCAATTGTTTCATGATCTTGGGATAACTATATCCTACATCACACACATGAGCATCTGATGTGAGCCTTGAGTCTCACACCAAACTTGTGAGCATTTGATGCACAAGCAACTAGACTGTAACACTACATTTTTGTATCCAATCCAAACCCTGATTCGATGAGCCAAAAGCTTCTAAAAGCAGCTTTCCATAATTGTATCAAAATCCTGGACAAGGTCTATCAGCTGGAACAGGAGATTTCAGCACTATACAATCAATCATGATTGGTAGTATTGAAGGATTCTGTGTATGAGTCTACATGCAAGTTCAAGTGAGTTTTCCTACCAAAATTGGTCTGAAGCAGCTTCAACAACGAAAATTATTTTTAAACCCATTGTTAGGGACATTAATATTTTCAAGGCTATATTGGATTCTTACCATTGCCAACTCTTCCTCGTGTTTTGGAATAAAAGCAGTATCAACCTTTCCATTTCTGAAATCCTGTAAAACAATGAAGGTATGACATAGATTTAGTCATTTAAATTCTGACTTTTGACCAACAGAAAGTATTGTTAAAGGATAAATGTTACCAAAAGTACATATAAAAGGCACACCTACCTCTATGTCAAGGATAAGTTTATGATAATCAATTGTAGTAGGAACTCCTGTAACAAAATTGAAATTGTTAATTATATGATACAAAGTGAAGGGTTTAAAACAAGGATCAAGATCATCTGCACATTCTTTTTACAACCAGCAATTTGTTTCAAACTACAGAGGATCAGTTCTTTAAACTAACTTTTTGTTCTTTTAGAAAGTATATTAAATGAGGTGCAAAGGAAAAGTATTTGATTCTTTTTAGTCAGAATAATCACAATCATAAAAATCCTATTATTTTACCTGTGATAATAGTGTCATCAAGTGCCCTTTTCATGCGTTCAATTGCTTTTTCTCTTGTTGGAGCCCATACAATCAGCTACAAAAAATTCACAAAGTCAAGACAAGAGTAAGGATTTGAAATAAATAGTGCACTTCACACATAGTTGTGTTTATTACATCTAAGCCTCCTCACAACATAAATTGAAACTTAGATCTAGAAAATATTACACCCTGTTCGTTTAATATTTTGAACCTTTTTTTTTTTTGCTTTTTTCCTCCATTCATTCTATCCACTTGTGTGGGAAAACAAAACACATACCAATAGGCAACATGTTCTCCTTTTTAACAAATATAGTAACCTTTTAATTTATAATTATAACCTGTCATTGTTTAAATCCAAAAGCCCAAGCATCAAGAAGAGAAACAAACTTAAAATGCAATTGAGTAAAAGGAAAAGACTATGATTAATATAAATTTGTATTAAATATTGATGTTATTTGACTAAGATACTTTATATATTGACAGGAAATAGGCAAGTTACACAAATTTGAAGTTCATATGGAACATAAAAACATAAATTAAAATCATGTAATATAGCAATCCAGATGAGTAGCAAATCAATGCTATAAAAGAGAACAGATTGGCACACCTTTCCAAGAAGGGAGTCATAGCTTGGAGGAACCACATAATCAGGATAAACATGGCTATCCATTCTAACAAATGGACCTCCAGATGGCAAGTATGCTGTAATTCTACCTGTTATTTGAGGGGAATGTCCTTATATTAATAATCTTAAATAAAAAATAAATCAACTATAAAATCCAAGCACTTGACACAACAAAGTCAAATACTGAGCTATTTTTTTAACATATTTTTGCACAAATACACCACTGACAGATCAAGATACCTGGCCCTGGTCTAAATCCCTTAAAAGCATCCTCTGCATTGATACGGCATTCAATAGAATGTCCTCTGAGGACAATATCCTCCTGCAGAAAAACTACAATAAGAGCAAGATTCTAAAAAGTCAGAAGTAAAATATCTCCTCTAATACCTGTTTGTATCGAAGTTTTTCTCCCATAGCTACACGAATTTGCTCTTCTATCAAATCTGTTGAGGAAATCATTTCTGTCACAGGATGCTCAACCTGGCAAAATAATAAAATAATTGAAATTATTCACACACAATATTGAACATTTGCCTAGGTTCATTTTATATAATACAAGAATATTAAACATTATTTCCAACCTGGATACGAGTGTTCATCTCCATAAAGTAAAAGGAACCTCTTTCATCCAAAAGAAACTCAACCGTTCCAACACCTATGTAACCAATAGATGCAGCAGCAGCAACTGCTGCATCTCCCATTGCCTTTCGCAACTCAGGGGTCAGGGCAGGAGATGGTGCTTCTTCAAGCAGTTTCTGATTACGCCTCTGCATTGAAAAACACAATCAACAGAACCCATTACTTCAGGTACAATCTCTTGCAACATGATTAGGAAAACAGAAACTAAAAAATCAGAAGTTCAGAACACCTTTTGATACTGCTATCTTACTATAAAACTTGTTTAATAACATTGTAATTACAATCAAGTTCAAGGGTTTTTTTTCCTGCATTTTATCACATGTATCTCCGTTATTTGTTATCATGCAATACTAGATATACATTTGAAACTCCATTAATAAAAATATAATGGAAAAACCTATAAGTAACCATTATGATGATAATTTGCTTCAATTACAGCCAAAAACATTGCTTTAATCTTTCACAATGCAGACTCAGAAAAAAAAAAAAAAAAAAGAAAAAACTCCAGTCAGAAACACATCTCATACATATTGTAAATAGTTTATATTCATTTTTTTTTTATCTTAAATTCACCTAGGTCACAAATTACAAGTTCACAGAACACCGTTTTTATGCTTTATTCAATGCCATTTAAACATAATCTATATTCGAGATGAGTATTAATATGCTTAATAGAAACAACTAATTTGACGAACTAAACATAGACAGACAGATGAGAAATAGAGGAATTTAGATGACAGTACCTGAATGCTGCAATCACGTTCTCCAAAGTGAACAACATTACCATATTTATCTGCAAGAACCTGTCAGCCATGAAGTAAAGGGATAGATGAGATAAATAGAATATTATTATTTATAAATCCAAGTGATCATCAACAATCATAAAAGTATTAAGCTGTAAGTACTCCAATAAGATTTAAGGATTTCATAATAATAATAAATTAATTTCATTATGTATTTCAAATTGTACAGGTCTTGCACTAAAAAACTTAAGTACCCAAACCAGCTAAGAATTTGTCAAATCAATTGTAAGACTGTCCATTTACTCAATCACCAATGCAGAGCTTTTCTTCAACCTACTCTAGCTTATAGCCAGAAAAGGAGGGTGTAAGGTGCTTCTACATTGTTAAATGATTAACTGTGTGATCCATGAAATTGGCATGAATACAAAATATAGAATTTAAATTGACTTTATTGAGTGAACAATTAAACTACAATGTGGAATTTTCGGGTTTAGAGTTATAACTCCTTCATTATTGATTGGATTTAGTTAACCAAATGGAATAATGTTATCCATAAAAAATGTAAGTTACTACTTCAGAGCCTCTAAGACAATCAGGACATTCATATTTGATGTAAGCAAAAAGCAATTGATTATTACATTGATCAAATGCAAAAGCTCCAGTTCTTAAGTCATCCTCAACTTCAGTGTTTCCCCAAGATCCAAGTTCTTAACAGATAAAATTTCCTCAGGGTTTTCTAATCTCCAGGCTTCAGTCAGATAATAGATTTCAATAAGAAATAAAAATAACATTACCTGGAACTCAATGTGTCGTGGGTTTTGAACGTACTTCTCCAAATAAACCCCGTCATTGCCAAATGCAGCAGCTGCCTCACTCTTAGCTTGCTGCAAATAAATCAAATTGAAAATAATATTTTTTTACCAAACATGCATATATTTTTTCCCCATCAATGGCATAAACTCTCTACCAGACTACAACTATTTACATTCAAAAAAAAATTAAACTGTTTCCCCCCCCCCCCCCCCCCCCCCCAAAAAAATATAAATAATTTTTCATGAAAAAATAACCTATTGATCATTATGGCTTCCTATACTTGATTTGTATTTCAAATTTACCACCTCTAGCTTTTCCCCTTTAACTATTATAACAGATAAGAAGAACTTCCTTTCAGGCAAAAATACCTGTAACAACTTCACAAACTCATCAGGTTCTTTAGCTAGACGCATGCCACGTCCTCCACCACCAGCTGTTGCCTAAGAAACACCATACATTTGTCAGTTCAAAAGAGTTGCTAAAGAAAACTGTACACAATTCAATCAGTTTTTTAATCAGCAATGAAATAAATAACGTAGAATAGACTAATAAATATTTCTTTTCAATGCACAACTAACCAAAAAAAATAATCAAGGTACAAAGTTGTACCCTGCCTAATTACAAAATTTTCGAGTTTTGAAAAGTCATCCTTAAAATAGAATCATGTAAGTTGCTCCTGTAGACTGTAATTACAAAAGTCTGCAGAAATTCTTCCAACATCAAATCAAAAGTTATTTTAAGGATGACAAAGTAAAGAAAAGGAAACTCAGCATATGTTGCGCATTTTTGGCAAAACTTTCATAACTAGGCTTAAGCCCTAATATAAATGGAGGATCATACTTAGAGATGAAGCTAACTTTTTTCAATGTGGTTGTTGTTGGGGAAAAAAATGCAAACACAAACAAATGAGAGTATGCCAACATAGTACTTTCAAACAGACATATTGACTTTTGTTAAGAACCTAGCTGATATTAAATTATAGGGTAGCTTAACTCTACATTAAATTCTAAATACTCATAAGTCTATTTCCACAAGAATTTTAAATTAATCATAATCATAATATAAATTTACTTTCAAACAAGATTCATTATCCGATGTATATTTACTGATTAAGGGATAGGAACTAGGAATAAGGAAGGTAAAAGTTTACGAGACTATGCTTTGTTAGATTCATATTTAGTATTTACACATGTGAGAATATATGTTTATGTGTGTATTTATAAAGCATGCGAAGAATGATCATACGATTGAGTCCTTGGGTTTCCAAAACTACATCAATCCAAAAAATTGGAATTTGCTTCAAATAGGCACAAGGTTACAAATGCAAAATAATAAAGCAATCTACCTTGATCATCACAGGGAAACCAATCTCATTTGCCAGCCTAATAGCTTCTTCTGTGCTCTGTTACAATAATTCAATTCATCAAAAAGATATCATAGAATATGATATTGGCCTCCAACCTTTACATTGAAGCTACTTGTACACTTGAGTCTAATATAATACCTCTAAAAGGCCATCACTTCCCGGAACGGTGGGAACACCTGCTTTCTTCATTGTCTCTCTGGCAGTTGCTTTGTCACCCATAACCCGAATACTGTCAGGCTGAAAGTTTTAACTAAATATTCAGTATTACCATTTGAAAGGGAACTATTAGAATAATTGATTTACTGTGACAGCTTTATAAAGTAAAGAAGCTATATATATTCAACAGGGGAAACATTAAAAATAAAGACTAATCCATTAAAATCAAATAAAAAATGTGATCACAGATGGTAACTTGCAACTGCAGGCCACCTTTGACTAGGCCTATGCTATGAAAAAGGTTAAAAACTGAACCTCACCTGTATACAGAAAAATTTCAACAAAAATTTTCAATACTAAACCGACAAATAACAGAATATCAAACACAACTCTGCAAGAACATTTTGTATACAGGTTAACAATATTGTTACTTTACTTTCGTTACAATCTTTCAAGCTGGTCAGCATGGTTAAACACTAAACAGAAATCCTCGTACATTTCGATGTGTCTATATATACTAATACCTAAGATATTTTGATGACTTAGTGTATTTATAGTAACTGGCAATCAAATTCCTGGGATTCAAGATACTTTAGACAGAAGCAATTGTAGACCTCTTAATTAGCGAAGTCAATTGTACGATTTAATGGGACAGTTCAATCCAGGCAAGCCAATTGTAAAGCACTAATCAGCGCAATCATCAGACAACAAGCAAACAAACTGTGTATTCTACAAACTGCATAATCTACTCACGTTAGGCCCAATAAAGTTGATTCCATGTTCCCTGCACATTTCAACAAACACTGCATTCTCCGCAAGAAAACCATAGCCAGGATGCAACATCGTGCATCTGCGGCTAACAGCAGCCGACAGAACATTCGGGATCAGCAAATACCTAAACAGGAATTTCAAAAACTCTTTCATTAACCACACACAGATAAACACATACACATGAACCAGAACAACGAGTTAAACTAACAAAAGGAAAAGGCAGTGAGTGACTTACGACTGGCTACTCGGCGCTTCGCCGATGCAAACGGCTTCATCAGCCAGTTTGACATGAAGCGCGTCCTTATCAATGGTGGAGTACACAGCCACACACGGAATCCCCAATTCATGAGCGGTTCGAATAACGCGAACCGCAATCTCGCCTCTATTCGCGATCAGGATCTTGTCACCGCTGCAAGTCGCGTGGAGAGCACCGCAGTGACGCGTTTGGCGCTGTTTGCGAACGTGGCTAACTTGACCAACTTGCCTAGGAAAGCTCACTTTGTTTGCTCCAGCTAAGAAACTGCATTGCGAACTCTTAATTCCTCCTTTCCCCGCAAATAAACCCTAGTTTTAGGATCAGATTCAGAGCAATGGAACAACATTAGCATATGAATGAATAAATATAGTAATTGTAATTAGCAAATGAAATGAGTGAGTGCTTACTGCGACGGGAACAGAAGGCGAGCTAATGGACTTGCACGCTGAAAGTGTGACTTCCATTTCCTCACAGAATGACAGAAAGGTTGTGAAAGAGTGATGGCAATGGTGTGTGTGCAAGAGAAAGAGAAGGTGTTTTGTGTTTTGTGTTTTGTGTTGTGATGGGAGTGTGAGTTTTGATGCAGATGTCGATGGAAACGAGGGAGGTGCGAAATTGAAAACTCCGCCTAAATCTAAATCTAGTTGGACTTTGGCAGTTGGAAGCTGAGGCTGTTCATCTCCTTTCAACACAGCCCTTTCCTTCAACTTTGATCACTCGGACAATTGGACTGCTACGTGGCCCACCACAATTGGGTTTCTTTCGGCCTAAAAAGCGTGGTTCACTTTTTAAAATTTAATTTACTTTTAAGAGAAGAGAAACGTTTTGAAATTTAGACATCTAAATAATTCAAATACTCCACTCACATCTTCTTTTTTTTTTTGTCTTTCCAGTAGGTTTTCAGCAAAAATAAGTTATGATAATATGATTAGAAAAAAAATAATGAGTAATGATATTCATCCTCTTTATAATTTTATATTTAGTGTTCACTCGACATGGTTAATTATGTAGGTAAATACAAGTTAAAAATAAATAAACATAATTGTATATAATTATTACCCTTTGTGGTTTAAATATGTCTTACATGCAGTTAATAACGTTATAGAATTATTGAAATACTTAATAGTAATTAACTTTATCTTACAACACGTGAAGAATAAATTGACGTAATTATATAAAAATATCATTTTTTTTTGCAATATTAATGGTTAAATATGTTTTACATAATATTAAAATGTCTAAGTAGTTAATTGTATCTTAAGGGGAGAAAACATAGGAATATAGGAGTACATGTATTTTTTTAGTATTTGATATTTGGAATAAGAAGTTATCTCATAATTTTTTTAAATAATAAAAGGTGAAAATTTTGTCATTTGTTTGTATTATTTCAAAATCTTTTTTTAAATCAAGCATGTAACAAATGTATTTGTCTTATCTAACATCGTAGATTTTACAAATCAAACAATAAAAGTAGCTAATTGATCATGAAGACTGAATAATTCCAAGCGAGACATCAATAATTCTTCAAAAATTACAAGTTATGTTACGTAAAGTATATCAACAGATCAACCACCAAAATAAGTTCATTTTCACACTATTGATTGTAAGTTTTATTATATACACCATCAATGTACATTCTTTTGACACAAATATCTAATAAAAATTTACCCACCCCAATAACTTCATTTGTTATATTCATCTTAACCCAGACCATTTTTTTTATTTTCGAACTTTTATTAAAAGAAACAAGCATGGTTATCAAAATTGAATTCAATTGGCTTATCAAATGAACTTTCCAAATTTTAAACCCGTATTCTCACTTTCCAGAGCACTTTCAACGTGAATAGACTTAATGTCTATTCAAACACACCAATAATTGATTTTAGATACTCGTTGAATAAAAGATGTCATTAAACTAGCATGACTTAACTAGTTTTCCAAGTAAAACAGTACACTAGCCAATCAACCAATTTCAAGAGAACTAGTAACTTGACAAGTTTGAGCATTTAAAAAAAAAAAAAAGATGTGATATATTTTATTTTAATTTTTTCAAGTACAACATTTATAGTCCCTTAATTTTGCAATTCAACTAATAAAATTTGGTAGGAATTGAAACTAACATCCCGAAATATTTCAAGGGACCGAAAACATACTTCTATTATTATCTAGGAGGAATTTTCCAATTATTTTAAAAAGTTTATTTGCTAACATATTTTAAATAACATCAAGTTATCAATTATATTTTAATTTAGATAATATATAAAAATAATTCTAAAAATAAATTTTAGAACTAAAGTATAATTGAGCATTTTTAAATTTATTATTTTATCATTAAAAATTATCTAATCTAATTGTTTTTTAGCCTGTTGGGGAGACATTTATGATTAATTTATCTACTGACCGCACTGCAACCATCACAACTCACAAGAACCAAGAGGCGCATTTTACACCAGGAAATTATTATCACTTCAGTCATCTGGAATCTAAAATTACAGATAGATCACTGAAACAATGAACTGTAAATCAAAATTTGTATTGAAAAATTTTCAGTAAATTACAAACAAATATCTTCGGGACCTCACTCCTCAAGCCTCAGACAGGCTACAGGTTCTGAAGGTAAACAAATAATCTGCGACTCTCAGAATAAAGATGGACCCAATGTCGTAATACCAGGCCTTCTATTCACCGGAATTTTCTTTCTATTGACCAAATTTTTCTATCACTCTATATTAACACCCTTTACCATCAGTGACAGCATACAAATATTTACACCAGAAAGCTTTTAAGAGAAGGAAGTGGGTGCATGCCAAAAGGTTGGATGTGAAAGTAAACTTTCAGCCAGCCGGAATGACCGTGAGATATACCGTAAGGCCGGGAGAAAAACAAGTCACAGATACAGAGAATTCGCAAACATAATACCTCGTCGAAGGCTTTCACTTGCAGCTGCAAATTTCTTCTCCAAGCCAGCCTCTCCAACTGCATTAGCAGCAGCACGCAACTGGAAAGAAGCGAGACAATGAGAACTTGATAAAATTCATCATGTCACTGTATTATCTCTGACTTTCAAATATTGAATTAGACCAAAATAAGATAACTTGGAGAATGATCAAGCATACCAATTGTTTATCTTATAAGCCCCTTAAAGCTAAAATTTGAATATTTTGCAACATTTAAAGAACTGAGCCGGAGCACTATGACTTTCTTCTGTCCCAAATAGGCACATTAAATTTATGTCGACCCAGGTTCTATGTAGTTAAAGGAACTTCAAAAACTGCTAATATTTAAGAGGTAAGTGGAAAGGTTTTCCAACACTAAACCAATTGCCAAAATACAAGTAAACCACTTTTACTTTGACTCTAGTAAATTACACTTGTGGCAAAACACCTCAAACTTCAAACATACATCAAATATTACATCAGTAGTTAAGTTATTTAACCTAATTGAAAATGCAATAGCCCAGAATAGCACACTTTGAGTCATGCCATCAAACCACCCAACTTAACCACATTTAATTGCTCTTTTCCATCTCTTGAATAGAAAAGGACCTATTTTCAAGATGCAAGTTTTAGGCAAAATCATAGTAAAAATTGAAACGCGTGTTTTTTCTAGAGGGTGGACATTCGTGTACCTGATTCAAAAACTCGTCAAGTCTTCTAGCACTCCTAATAATACTCCCCTCAAAGATGTCAGTCATTTGTATAACATCCGCAAAATTTGCTCCCTGGGAGAAGATTTTAAAAGGAGAGAGACCAAATAAATTAATATATACTTAAAACAAGTAAATTTTTCCTTTTTTCTCCCACGCATGTGAGAATGCTTACCCACCATTAGTCTCACTGCAGCTGAGATGTCTATACATGTCTTGGGTTTCAAATTTACAATATAAAATGAATTTTAGCGCCACAATGTATGCAGATAAGTCCATGTTGAAAATACTATGTATGTTACTTGGTAAAGAATAAAGACTAGTAGACCATGGGACTTGTCACTCTAACCAATTCAGGGGATTTTTCACTCTGGAATGTAGGACCAGCGTTCAAGCTCGGAAGATAAATTGGAAATTATAAAAACCACACACTGATCTGTCACTTAAGTCTAGGACACCTAAATTGGAAAAATAAAAATAAAAAGTCTGTATACGTATATTACCTTTTGTTAATGTATATATTACTAGACATGCTCAGTGAATAGTTTCAGCTCCTGTAGTCACAACTCTCCAACTCAATTTTATTGATGAAGGGACAAAAAAACAATCACAAATCAAGAGACAGTAAATGCAACAGGCATCTTTCCACTGCCAACCTCACATTCTCCTACTCCAAGAAAAACATTATGTCCTGCTGTATTCTTAAAACTCTAACTTAAAAAAATGATGGCTCAGGCTCAGGCAAGGTCCATGATCAGTTGTGTATTTGATATATCGTTAAAATTTTAATTTTCACATCTAAACGTGACATTGCTTTTCATTTTATTCACTAAATGACAACTTACGTTTTCCTCCCCACGTGAAAAAATGTTTATGAATTGATTCGTAATGTTTACCTTACATTTTTCTGGCCCGTAGTTGCTATAAAAAACTCTACATATTGTCCTTGAATGAAAAAAAAAAAAAACATCATTATGGCTTCAACAATCAGCACACCAATTTCTAAACATTTTTGAATGGTAAGACCAAAATGAAGAGTTTTTTTGTGCAAGGGTTGAAACAAAAAAATGGTGTCAAGGGTTGGGACAGTTTTTAATTTAACCAAATAATAACAATAAACTTATCCAGCAAATAAAAACTGTCATGAATCATAGATCCAAAAGCTTAAGCTATGGGTGAAGACACGTGAATGGTTTTTATAATATATTTCTAACATGCTCCTTAATGCAGGAGGCCAAGTAAATGACTTAAAAGTATACAAGGCATTCAAGTAAAAAATATGGTACAACTAACCTTTGACCATGAGTATATCACATCCATCAAGAATGGTCTTACGGTTGATTCCACATACTCATTCACATTTATATCCAATTTGCATTCATGTTGTATCTGTGACAAAAAGGGTGATAACATTTATATTTTAATTCAGAAGATAAATTCAGGTTAAGTGAAAAAACACCAACCTCAGCTATCCTTCTTGCACTATCTTGAAGCTGTTGCAGAGGCCTTGCAAGCTCTGTTCTCAGTTGTATCTGCTCAGTTGACTTATCTCCTGGAATGAAACAACTCGCAAGGGCAGCAACTTGATGATGGTCAAGGTCATTAAAAGTACCTAATGGTGGAGAGGAAATGAAAGGGAAAAAACAGGTTACAAAACATAATGAAATGCAAACTATAATTGGGAAACAAATATTGATTCACCATTGAACATTAATTCAGTGACAAGGAGTTCATCGCCTGTGTCAACCAAGCAGGCTGCTCGTCCCTTCAACTGAACTACACCATCAGCATCAATATGACCAAGCTTCTTTAAGACTCGTGAGCGATTCTTAAGTTCTTCACGAAATTTTTGTAGCTGAAAATTGAGCAATTTTATTTTGATAACCATTGAATCCATCAAAATAACAAAAAAATCATGCAACAAAGGAGTTCAAGAAATTAACTAAAGGAGTACCGAGTACAGTTATCCACAATAGTGCACTCAGAATTTGTCATGAATAAAATCTCACTACACTAACAATCCACTGATGTTAAGCCGTTAAATTACATGGAGTCACATGGACATTGGATACAAATACAGTGCAACGCATAGCTGACACTGTCCAGACTCCCATTCAGTTCGAAACTTTCAAGATTTGATCTGGCCTAATAATTGAGTCTAGCAAAGAAAGTGAATACCTGGGAATCCCGCATTTTTGTCTTCAGTTGCTGAACCTCATGATTCACTTCTGCTTTCCTCTCAAAGCATTTAATTTGATCCAAATCTTGATGCTAACTTGTAAGAAAAAACTAAGGTAACACTCAAACCAAAGGGAAAGCAACAATGCATTTATTACATGGACAATATGGTTCTTTTTAACAAACCTTATGCATAGGATGAGCGACCAATTTTTTCTCAAGTTCCTCAACTTGATTCACTAGTTCAACTATCTCTGGGTCCCGTATGTCCATGTGCTGTAAAAATTATTTTAGAGAATACAAAACATAAATAATGTTCTGATTCTGTCAAGGATCACTCAAGCTCAATAGTCTGCTGATTTGTTCTCTAAAATAATTGGAAAATAGTGTGCCTATTAAAACCTATGACTAGAAGTTTGGTTACCAAAAAGAAAGATTTTCTTTTTTTAATTTTTAACTTTTAATTAAAAGAAATCATGTGGTTAAAGATCTTACCCATTAAAAAACAGAAGAATCAAATAGAGAAGTTACAAGGTAAATGCAATGAAGGAAAAAATGACACAGAAAGGCCATCACAGTTTTGGCTATGAAATGTAAATACAGGGGGGGGGGGGGGA
>PYAF01002420.1:36068-48285 GCA_007407185.1 Glycine tomentella | reverse complement strand
GACGAAAGGTATCAGTGGTACCAGTATGTGAAAAGATGAGAGAGCATAGATTGAGATGGTTTGGGCATGTTATGAGACGACCATTAGATGCTCCTGTTAGAACAAAAGTATGTTACCAAGAGTTAGATACAAAGAGAGGTAGAGGTCGACCAAAACTTACCTGGGGAAAGGTAGTTAAACAAGACCTAATGGAGTGGGACTTAGATTGGCGGACGGTATGTCTTAGGACGGAGTGGAGAAAAGCTATAAGTCTGATGGAGGGTTAAACTCTTTAGTAGTTCTATGTTCCAGTTGTTCCCTGTTTTAATTCTTTGCTCCTTCTTTTCTCTTCTCCTCTCACCGTTCTTTTATTTTTAACTCTGTTTCTCTCTTTTGCTTTATTTTCGATTTATCATTGGGTTCATCTACCACCGACCCCAATTAATTTGGATTAAAGGTGCTGTTGATGTTGATGTTGATGTTCTTCTGTAAGTACTTACAAATAAGTTTATCCAAACATTGTCATAATCATTCATTAGTGCCTGGTACTACTGACATGCTGAACAACATCTAATTTGATCACTAATAATAACACCACAAAAGTACTGAGCTAACCTTAACAATCTTGTAAATATCAGAACCACCAGAGGCATTGGCACCTTTCCCACCTCTTCCACCGCCTTTACCACCCCTCTTCCCATCCCCCAAATTCTGCTTCGTGAAAGTATCCTGCAGCTTCAAAAAATTATCCTCCCTGAACTGCTCATTCTCATCCACCACCAAATACAACCCACTCCCCCCCATGGGGAACACATAGTGCTGCAATGGCGTGGGCCTAAAATCAGTGTACACAACATGACAAGGCTGCTTATGAATATTACAAATCCACTCAGCAAACTCCATCGCATTCGACATAGTAGCCGAAAGGAAAACCATCTTAATCGCCGGTGGCAGAAAGATTATACTCTCTTCCCAAACAACGCCTCGTTCGCGATCCTTCATGTAATGAATCTCATCAAATATAACCCAGGCCACTTCTTTTAAAACTTCGGATCCTCTGTAGAGCATTCCACGAAGAATCTCCGTGGTCATGACGAGACACGTGGCATTGGGGGAGAGCGTGACGTCGCCGGTCATGAGGCCGACGTCGGTGAACTCCTGGCTGAGCTCGCGGTACTTCTGGTTGCTGAGGGCCTTGAGAGGGGAGGTGTAGATGACGCGCTGCTTGTCGCGAAAGGACATGGCGATGGCGTACTCGGCGACGGCGGTCTTTCCGGCGGAGGTGTGGGCGGAGACGAGGACGGACTCGTTGCGTTCCAGGCAGGCGATGGAGACCTGCTGGAATGGGTCGAGAGTGAAGGGATAGGACTTCGCCATGGGACCGTTGTGGAGAGGGTTCGAGAGAGTTCCGTGGAGATCTTCGTCCTTGCTCGAGACGTAGCCGCTCGGAACGGCCACCTCGTGCACGCACGTGCGTTCCGAACTGCGAGCTTTCTTCGGCATTGAAGTGGTCTCTGTTACTGTTACTGGGAGCTCGGATTCTCTTCGCTTTCCCAGTGTTGGCGACTCCTTCTCCTTCTCCATCTCCATTTCCTGCGAGCTTCAGCTGCTGCTGCTACCACTACCACGCGCAGTGTTTGAATCTAACGGTGAACACGCGGGGGAAGTGTAATTGTATTTGATTTTCAGGCCGAACCCCTAAAACCCTAATTTCTGTATGTCCACAGCTTTTTGTTTTTTTAGCGTCTGAGCGAGAGGCCCAAACCTTAATAATAATAATAATAATAATTAAATTACTCTTCTATTTTTTCATCTTCACCATTCATTTTTCTTATGATTTAAGATGTAGAGAAGGAAAGACTTGAATAATGCATTTAAGTATAAATGAGAATGAGATGTGAGATAAGTGTGTAGAGAGAATCTGGATGGTTGTATTTATAACTTGAAGTATAAGCTTTAAGAATAACAGATAATATCAGGCAATTATCTATATTTCAAATAGAAGATAATGTGTATCTTATTAATATATTGTTATTTGTGGATAAATAACAATTAGTAGATAACATGATAAAGTGATTACACCTTATTGATATGTTGTTAGTTATATATAAATATTCGGACATATTTGATATGCTGTTAATGAGAAGATAATGTTGTTGGTGTCCGTGCTCCTGTTGAAAGTTGGTGTATGCGCTTCACATATGTCGTATGGGTTGCCACTTGGAGGTTGAATAAACATCTGTTGGTCACGTGCCATTTTACTATTTTGGACTGTAAATAACTCAATCGAAGTTTGATATAAAGTAAATAAAGATGAATGGAGATGAAATTATTATTAACATAACCCTTATTAAAATTATTCCTTTTTTATATATTCAATTTTAATAATTTTACTATATATATAGTCTACATACTTTTATAAAATTTTAGAAGTTTTTAATATTTCATTAAATAGATTTAATTAATTATTAAATATAAGATTATGTAACTATAAATTTCATATTTATCTAAAACTTGATATACTTCATTGGAATAACGTTCAAAAATCTAGCAATCTGATTAATTTAATATGTATAAAGAATTGACAAACAAAATTATCAAAATCATTCTTAGAATAACTTGATAACCAACTCACCATCTTTATATTAATATAATAATTCAACTTATATTGTTCTCTTTGATTTTCATTCGCCCTTTATTTGGCATAACGATGGCATTCCTAATCAAGAATTAGAATGACAATCCATCACATGAAGAATAGCCAATTGATGAAGAACATGATTTGATCGGGTATATTTATGATTTTAAAAAAAATGCAAGTCAGCCGAGGTCCCCAGTTAATTTGATGAACTATTTTTGCAGCAAAACAATGCATCTATTGTTTTTCTGTACTTGATGCTTCAATATATAGTTGGCCATACAATACATATCTAGCTGCCTAGTGTTTTACAAAAGGACCAACCAAAAAGCCACCTTTCAATTCAGATGTCAATAACTCCTTTAAAAGACCGCACAAGAAACCTACTTTTATACACTGAACTATGCCGTTATATCTGTAGCCTTTCTTTCTACAATACGCTGCATTTAATACATATTTCAAACGCTGCCAAGAGAACTTCTGCTCAACTTTTCAACATCCTCACATGCATATGGCTTAACACATCTTTGTTGGGATGTGCCATGTGCGTCTGGTCCAAGTATTTGATTCATCACCAGGTTATCAACCTTAAATGTAAGTTGTAGATTGAGGGCAGCAAATTTTTCCACCTTTTCTTCTTTTGACTCTTCAAATTCGCCTGTACATGGCAGAGACAAATTTCTCCTTATAAGTTATAACTGCAAATATTAGAGTCAGCTGCAGCAGGACAAAATCATCTTCCGAACGACCCCCCACAACCTTTTGGACAACACTGATGAATATCTCCTAAAAACGATGTAAGTTACTAACATGGAAGAATAATTAGCAGGTTCCAGGATGCCATTTAAGCATTCCCACCATCAGAGCTGCTGCCTGCTGGATATGGAAGGCCACCATTGCCAAAATCTCCATCCATGCTCATTTGTTGAACTTCTTGAGGAGAAAGTATTTTAATGCAGCGGACACAGTTAACAAACTCCCTGAAATATCCATAACAAGCAATTAAGATATCAAATTATAATAGTAACAATAATAGGGTTTACGGAATTGATCTAATTTCAACATTAGATACAACTACACATACTCCAAGTTCAGGAATCACACCTTGTACATGAAGCACATTATCCAATTATTTTGGTGCCTGATATTTTACATCATACAAATGTTCCAAACAATTTGTTTTTCATTCTAATTTTCATGATCTTGATGTTCATAAAATACAAGAAATAGGGAAATGGGAAAGTTTAACAGTAAGTATGCCAGTAAGACATGATTTATTATAGTATTAGTTGATCCATGCAATCAACCCCATAGGAAAAGGTTTCAGTTGTGGTTGCTTGTAGGCTAGTAATAAGGAGAAAAATGACTTTTGAATTTAGAAAAAGTGAGGATTAATCATGTGCGCAAAAGCAAATCTAAAGAGAAAAGAAATAATAGCACTTACTCCCAAGGGTCGTCTCCCACAAGTAAAACATCATTCTCATGATCTACATATACAAGTTTCCAACCAATCCTTTGTCGATCCTCCAGCTGTCCCTCAATACCAAACCTAAGAGCCAGATCCTGTTTAAGCTCCTCGTAACCTGAATATCGTGTTATGTCTATGGACCTTCCCACAGCTCCACGTTTATATACCTATAGTAACCAAAGACTAACTTAGAACAACATAATGGCTATAAACAAGCATACTAATCAAGAAACATACATCCACCATTGAGACATGTTTACTATTAAAACTACAACAATAATAATATTAAAACCTTGGTGTATGTTCTAATCCGCTGAATCTGTTGTTGTGGTGGTGGTGGTGGCGGCGGTGGTGGTGGAGGAGGTGGAGGTGGTGGCGGCAAATCCCATGGACCCCTATTCAAGAAGCTACTACCATCTATTGTAGAATCAATTGAATTGAAGCTCATATCAGGGACTTCAAATGTCTGTGAAACCATTGAAGATGAAAGTTCTGGCAGAACACCTTTGTTATTTTCTAAGTCTCCAAGCAAGCCTCGAGAAGAGAAATTATTTGACAACTCCTTGACCAGCCCCAATGTGCCTTTGGTTAAAAGAGAATCTAGATTCGATGGCCTTCCCATTTGGCCATTAATGTTATTGCCGATCGGAACATTGCTCCTAGCATCAGCCTGAACTTCAACATTTTGACTATTGTCTCTACAATAAATCAACTGTGGATTGTAAGAAAATGGGTTGTTATTCTGATGCATATGAGTATCACTCTGAAAATGGTAAAGTGATGTTGTAGAAGATGATGAATCCAAATAGTCTGTCTGGACAACACCATTCAAGTATGTCTGAGGGGAAACATTCCCTTGATTCTGATTTTTTGAAATATTTAAAGAAGGCTTTACTTCATACTTCGTCTGGACAATGTTTGCATTAGATGACATGGTTTCTAGGGTACTTGCACCCGAGATTGTGACAGCAGACTGAGCCATGTCATCCCCTATTGTTGTGCTCCTATGGATCTGGGAACTTACCACCGGAGGAAGTGCACTGGCATGGTTATTTGTGGAAGGTGAAGTGGAACAAGATGGAACATCATCAGTAATTACCGATTGCCCTGCGCCAGTCAGTGTACTTCCAACAGAAGCAGAAAGTGGATTGGTTGTAACTGTAGGGGGAAATCCAACATGGCCAGACATTTCAGACAGCAAGGCAGGTTGCTGAGATAGATGGGCGTAATGAAAATTTTTCTGGCTACTAGGCATTGTTATCTGATGGGTGATAGAATTAGCCTCTGGGAGTGAGTTTTGAAGCGTAGTAGGATTTTCCAGTACTTGACCAGGAATTGGGGAACTAGAGTTGTTTGCGACATCTAAAAGCTGCCTCTGCTGGTCTTGGATTTGAATTAGAGCAGGCTGCTGCAATGCAGACTGCTGTGCCAAGAGTGTCTGCTGTTGCTGTTGAAGCTTCTGTAACAACTGAAACCGAACCTGATTGTCAGACATTTGTAATTGTTGATTAAAATGATCGGGCATAGGGGATTGAAACACATTTTTCCGTTCATTCAGACCCAATGTAGCTTGTTGATGCTTCTGAGGTCGGTTCTGAGACAGACTTCTAAGCAGTTGTTGGTTTTGAATGGAAGATTGTTGTTGCTGTTGATGGATATTGTTAGTTTGGACAACTCTCTGGGGATTCAGAAGTTGGGTGTGAGCTTGATTCTGTGGTAAAGTTTGACTTGTAAAGTTCCTTGGCTGTTGAGTGATATCACCCAACTGCTGCAGCGGCTGTGTGACTGCTCCCAATGCACTGGATGGGCATGGTGGCTTCTGAATGTGATCGAGTTGCTGGGAAGTCTGAAGTATATTCTGAGCATCAACAGATACATTGTTTGATTGAGACATTTGTGAGGTAGAAAACCAAAGCTGATTTGCAATATCTGCACCAGGAAGATTTTGCAGAACCAATCCAGACATGGAAGGCCCACAATTTGGCTGCAATGAGCTAGCAAGAGCAGGATTTTGCTGTATGTTCATCCATTGAACTAAGCTCGAGCCAGGGAGAGCTTGGGGATCCTTTACGCACATATCATCACCAAGCCAAGGAACTGTACTCTTGAAAAGGTTGTTGAAATCAGGCTCATCATCTGCAAAAGGTTTGAAAATAACTTACAAATACATCATATTAAATAAATTTTCCATGTTCATACTGAATTCAAGTTTGTCTTCATTGAGAAATTTGATACATTCTTGCTAATGATTTAATCACCATAGGGGCACTGGTTAAATAACTTTAATATATTCTACTAAATGCTTCAATCTACTTAAAAAGCAAGTACTGCATGTTTTTGTGTTATCAACAAGTGTTCTCATTTTCATTAAATATTTTCTACTTTTGTTTCCTTAACCAAAGCCCTAAGTTCCTATCAATTGCCTTAAGGACATTGATTAAAGAACATTTAATATACTTTATTAAATGCTTCAAATAACTTAAAAATGCAAGTACTGAAAGATTTGTGTTATCAATATAATAAATTTGTTATTTTCATTAAATATTTTCTACTTTTATTTCCTTAACTCTCATTAGTGTGCTCCAGTTTTATAAACAAGAAGTTTTGGGGGAAACAAGTAAGAAGGTCAAGAATGAAAGGATCTAACAGAGATTTCTAGTGAAAAATCCAACATACTTAGTTTTTGCTCCTAAAAGTCATGCACCAAAAATTTATTCACCTGGCATTCCCAGTAGTCTAGGTCTCTTGGATCTAAAGAAAGGAGGTGGGCAGATGAGATATGGAGTAGTCACAGGTTCAATTTCCCAGACTGAGACCCTACTTTGCCTTTCCTCAGCAGTTGATTCATCCCAACCAACCTGAACATATATGTGTCACTTACATATGACTGCTTATGATGCTAAAAACTGGAGGGGGGAAGGGGATTTCAAAAAAAGTACCAGCAATCCAAGTTTCATCTACTTATGGATGGTATATTTTACCTTTTTGAATTGCTAAAAGATAAAGATGTGACAAATTGTACCTGCAAATTACGCCATAGTGAATTTTTCCATCTCACAGAATCCAGATCACTGATACCTACAATTGTACCCATATATCTGCAATATAATTGAATGTAATATTGTTTTATAAAAATAATCTCCAAGATAACATCCATTCCCAGACAATCATCTCAGCAATACTATATGAAATGTCAATTCTTAAGTAAACTGAATGAAGAAATCAAGTGTCGTTTAAGACAGAAACTTGCAAGCTAAACTATTTCCATTTCCAATTATAACATTCAACCACCCAGTTCTCTTCATCAAGGCATTATGTTCAACTTTGCATCTACAGTTCACAAATATGCTGCATGGTCTCAAAGTGACACACCTTCTTGTTCCTGAGTCTTCAGTTTCAGACATCATTCGGAAGCGCATACCAGGTGATATATGGTGGCTATACACTGCCTTGGAGTACTTGGCTAAAGGAATAACGAATTCTGAGGGACTAGCCCTGCATGCAAAGGAATGATTAAGTAAAAAATTTGGAACTGCGGATACTGGTTCATGCCATTGCAGTCTGATTTGACATACAGGAAATAAAACTGATAGTCAAAGAAATGACGCATTAGTACTTTTATAATGGAGTAAATCAAAGATATTGACCTAGGATTATAGAACACGGTGAAGGGACTATTGTTTGCAACAGCTTGAGCAGCTGCAGCCAGAACTCCAATGTGCATACTATCACTTGATAGTACCGAAGATGATAAATTGGAGGGTTGCTTATTAGCTCGTCTTATACCCAAAAGAAGCTGCTGCTTTTCATCTCTGCCCAGAAACATTCAAATCAGGAAATCTAGCAAAACTATAAGTTGTTAGCTTAAAAAAGCTGAGCCTAAATGGTAAAGTTTGATTGAATTGCACTAACATGTGGTAGAGAAGTTTGTAAACCACAAACTCCAACACCAAAAGTATAAAATGGTAAGCATTATAACCCTGATTACCTTACAAACAAAACAGAGTCACCAGCTAAAAGCCTTTTTCCACTGATAAATAGACTCCATCCAGTTGTAAGCAAGTGACGTTTTGGTTGTCCTAGTAGGCAAAACATTTTCAGAAGTAGGCTTGAAAAATGTTACGGCCAGGATATGTATGTGATAGTACAGCAGTTTCCATTTACAAATGGATGTATGTAAACATACCACGATATATATGGCGGAATCTCCAAACATTATCCTGCAAATCCCGGGCTACAAGTTCTTGAGCAGGAGGTTGCACAGAGTAATCCTGTATATGGGAAAAAAAATAGAGAATCAAACCAAACTCCAAAGCCACGCTTGAGGAGCTGAAATAGGAAAGTAGCCTACAAGAGGAGGGAAAATCTTCTCTGCAGCACGGCGGGGTACAGAGAAACCTCCATGGGTACTCGTATCACTTGCCGTCAGTTGTTTACAGAAAAACTCAGGTTGTGGCTTACTCGACCTGAGAGAGATATCCGATCTTAACATCGCATCCGTGTCAAACTGCACACATAACATTAACAAATAAGATGAAATTGGAAACTCTGGGTCTGGACATGTATAAATATTGTTCTCCAAATTTATTGCAAAAGCTAAGAATTTTTTCAATATCTATCTTCGTAAACAGGACCATGTTTTCTTTATTTGGTGGACCAAGGATATCCCGCAACTAGAAGGCAAGGACTAATTCGTCCAGACACTTAGATCCATTGAAAGGGGTAACCTCTCTCAATACCACGTTTTAATTCAACGTGCGGCATGTAATACAGTTTTAAATAGTTAACTTACGGAAGGAACCGGCTGAAGTGTCATCTGAGCATATACTTCATCCGTGTCTGGATCTGCCTGGGAATACAATTATATAAACACGAAAAATGCACAAAATTAGAAAAGGAAAGTAAGAAACACTTCTGAAGCAGAGATTTAAACAGAGAATTCAGCATACATGCAGTGTGACATTGTGAAGAAGACAGGGTATCTTGGAGGGGAGATTGGTATAGTTCGGGACTTGAGCATCCACGTCTTTCTTCAAAGACGCTGCTACCTGAAGCAAGTCAACACGAACGGATTTAGAAAAACGGTGACGAGTTGCAAATAGGTGAAGAACAACTAAACGCTGGAACGACAACTGACCTGTTCGCTGTGGCCTTGAGGGAAGTAAACGACGTGAGTTCCAGGCGAAGGCAGGTTGAGAAGCGGCCCCGCACAAGCTTGCCATAGCTCAGCGTTTATGGTTTTCTTCTCTCCTCCTAAACTAAGCCATAATTCATTTTAAGAAGAAGAAAACAAAGTTGTAAACGGAAAGAGAGAGAGAGGTAACCTTCGCTGGCGTTGGGTGCGACGGCGGCGGCACCGTCTGGTGGTTGCGCCTTCATTGCTTCGGTCGCCGTGGAGGTTGTATTAGGTTACCGGCGATGCATCTCTCATCTACTGATTACTTATTATTATTATTATCGGATTTAGCGAAAAGTGAAAAGCAAAGGAAATGAAAATATTAAAAAAAATGAAGGTAGGGAAAGGGAATGTTTGGGGAGAAATGGAATCGGAATGGAATGGATAGTGAAGTCAAATCAAGGAATGTTGGGGAAATTGTGGTGGCGAAGCGAAGAAAGTCTCCGAGTCAAAGGTGCCAGAGAGACACTGGTTCTGGTTCTCTGCCTTGTTTGTTGGAGGAAGACGGTTGACAACTGTTTTCTTTGTTATTTTTTCTGAAGGATTGTTCGAGGAGTATCCTTGTCGTTAATTATTAATATTCCCCACAATACATCGTCCAGTGTAGTCCAATATCTCCCAACTAACCCTCCTTTTCAATTTCAACCATGGGGATGAGGTCCAATTTATGGTAACGTGGAGTATGCCACAAAGGATCCTCTTCATCAATTTTAATATATGAAATCCAAAATAAATTTATCAAAATCTTTCATTTATTTAATACTAGTGTTGTACCATTTTCTATAGATAAATACTCCTTTTTTTTATGTCCAAATATTCTCAGCTGGCTCAGAGTTAAAGACTTATTATTTCTAAAGAAATTTTTTTATGATATCATTCAATATATGTTCTTCGTATGTACGGCATTGGAAATTAAACCTTTGCTTATTTTATTTTTATGGATTTTTTCTACTTAAACCTTTCACCTTTACCATTTCCTTCTCTTAAATTTTACCTAAAACACAAATTAATTTGATCGTGTATTTTCAACATCTTTTTTCTATCAATCATATTGTAATTGAAAGGAAAAAAAAAAAAATCTAGTCCCGACATGCATATTCTAAATTTTGTTTCGAATTGCTTGGAATGTTAGTACTATGCCCCTTTTCGTCGGCAGCCAAGGAAATTCACCCAGCATTTTTCTCTTTCTTCAAACACTTGAATTTTGATTTACTTGGAGCAAGCACGTTGGACTCTTGTGTATTCAAGAAGAACACCATAACACACATGTCATTGTCAATTGTCAAATGCATGTGTTAGTATTTTACCGTGCATCGGTAGCACGAGAACCTTGATCCCTATGGCTCGAATCCCCAACCCCAACCACAACCCCAACCCCAACCCATCAGAACTCAAGGTGCTTATATTATACTAGTATGATCGACAACTTGAACAAAGTGGTCCACCATGATTTTGTCTGGGTATAATAACAGGTTATCAAAGTTAATTTTATCATTTTATAGTCCTTCCCAATTAAACGTCTAAAAGTGTATGTAACTTGCTTTAAGAAATTTTGGGGTCAGAAATCCAAGATTTGTTGGTGCAAGAAATTGTTACCAAATGCGCGCTAGATGATCACCATCAAACACATATCATGCATGCAGTGTGTCTTTATTATCTTCACTTGATTATCATTGTTAAATAAAACTATTTAATTTTGCCATTAGTGTAGTGCAAGTGTGTATTAATCAAACAGGTTAGTTAGGGTTTGTCGTTATGGGCGTTCTACGAGATTGAAGATCTTCGTAATAAACAAAATTAATTAAAGTGAATTAGGGTTTGGTGTGATAATATATAAGGGTAAGTTGAGTGGACATGATGGTGCATGTTCGCATGATTTCATCATCAGTGTGTTTTTTGGACTTGCATGCGCAAAACGCCAGCCGTTGACAAAGGCTTCCTATAATATCACATTCTTTGCATTTTCCTATCCCTTCTTCCTTTTATACTTGATTGCGGTTGAAATATCTTAATTATCATGAAGAATTCTTAGGTGCCATGTATAATCTTCATAGCCATGATGGGGTTAAGATGAAATAATGGATGATAAAAGCAAGAACGAACGATATGATGGAAACCAATCCATGAAATGGTATATAATATTCAACTTTCACAAACAAAGGTAACAAAATCAAACAATAATTAACCTTGAAACAATATACAAATTAGCTTTTTTTTTGCACTAAATTAGCATCACCTGCTGAACAGAATTGTGATGGGTTACAAATCACAACCATCTAATAGTTCATTAGAGTTATATATTTTGTACGAAAAAATATATAGATATGAAAAATAACGACCAGCTCATCAATCATAGACAATAGATTATTTATGCACGGAAAGGTCAAAGTAGAAAATTTATTTAATTTCGATAAAACTTCTTCAACTGGATTTGTGCAATTTCTGGAACTAATTTTTCGTAGGATTTTTCTTTCCTGTATTTATTATGTCTAACGCCAATAAATTATGTAAATATGTATTATGTATACTAGTAAAGCTTGCGTATTCAAATGGTCCACCCTATAGGATATGCTACCCATTATTCATCTCCCTTTGTATAGTTGAACAAGCAATACATTCATCTAAATCACAAGTAGAACTGGAAACAGATAGATTATTTTTTCCTAAAAAAAGATAGATTATTTTAGGTTTTATAAGGTCTAAACTTGATTTATTTCTCAAATATATTTCTTAAGTCTTCTTATATGTTCAAAGTACGTTAATTTTTTAAAGACTAAAAATATGTTTTTTGATCATGTGAAATTGACATATAATTGATGTAAAATAATAATAAATGTCGGTTCATATATCTAAATCTTACTTTAAATTTATACCCAAAAAAATGATATTTATAATTTTATGAGATGAAAAAATTTATAGGACAAAATCCGAACTTTATCAATTTTATAATAATAAA
>PYAF01002420.1:0-34663 GCA_007407185.1 Glycine tomentella | reverse complement strand
TAAAATTATTTTTGGTCTCTTATTTTTTACTAAAATTAATTCTGATCATTTGTCTTTTGAAATATTTATTTTAATCTTTTATCTTTTAAATTTGGATTATTATTGTTATTTTGAATAAGTGATCGTCTTCAATTTTATCGCACAATTTTGAACATTTGTTTTTATTGATTTAAGACTTAAAACATATGGAATTCAATTAATATTCATATAAAAAAATCACAAACATTATAAAAATAGTGTGAAAAGGGAATCACACCAATAATCGAAAAACCGAAAAATCATATGTTAGATTCTTATTTTTTATGTTTGCGGAACTCACTCTTTATATAATTTTTATAATGTTTATGATTTTTTTTAGTTTGAATATTAATTGAGATTTATAGTTTTTATGCAAATGAATTTTATAGAAGTTTCAGGTTTTGAATCATTTATAAAAGAAGTCAAAATTGTATATTAAAATTAAAACTACCATTGTTGTAGAATGTAAATATTGACCCAAATTTAAAAAATAAAAAAACAAAAAAATGGTTTAAAAAAATGAAAGGACCAAAATGAATTATAATATATAAAAAAAGGCAAGAAACAAAAATACTAATAAAGAAAAAACAAGAGCTAAATGTGTGATATGAGATTTCATTGTCTTGATCCATCAAATCCAAACCAAAGAAAAGCAATACAGTTGGGAATTTTTTGAAAAGCGCAAAAGCAACTTAAGTACTTAACCTCCTACTTTTGCTAGCTTTTGTGCTAGTAGGCTTCTTTTAGTTTTTTGGTACATTGAGTTTTTTTTTTTTTTACATGTTTTCCTTTAGTTTTAATATTTTTACATTATCGATATTATTTAATCAATTTTTAATTATATATTACTACCAACTTATTAAAACAGGTTGATCATCAGAGATTCAGAATCATTAGGAAGTGTGTCCAAGAGATAGTTACATGACAATAATTAATCTTAATCAAATAAATAAAAAAATCAATAAATTTAAACAAAACAATCATGATTACTCTAATATAATTGTAAGCTGAATATTAAATTATTAAATCCTTTTGTTTATCATGCTAAAAAAATCTCTTACAAATCAAATAAAAATTATAATATTATCTTAAGTTTATTAAGACCAACAAAATCATATATGAAATCTATTAAATAGAAAGTGTAACTTGTGTAATTTTGTTAAGGAAAATGATATTTGGTACGAAAACTAATTTGTCAAATGCGCACGAAGCTATGTATTTTGTTAGAAGATATTTGATATATTTTTTAATATTTTAATTAATATTTACTATAAAAAATAATAACAGTTCAGATATGCTTTTGTGTGTTTTGTCTAGTTGCACTTGGTGCAAAATAGCATTTCTCTTTTGTTAATCCTAATAAATTTTAATCAATAATAAATAATGTAATTTTACAAAAGTGTGTTCACAACATATTACTACCATTAGTGATACAATGTCTCCATTATATATGCTAAACTCTAATTCTTTAAATAGCAATATTTATTAAATAATAACGGTTAAAAAACAAGAACTTGCGGGACAACAACTATATAAGAATAAAAGCAAACACTTTCCATTTTTTTTACAAGCAATACTTATCATTTTTGGATTATCCAAACTAGCACCGTTAATTATTTCTATGAAGAATATGATGTCAACGTACTTTTTCAGTTTTCAGGAAAGACAATAAGAATCTTATGCAGTTATGCTGACCAAATGAAACATATATAGCCAAAATAGTAAGTTTTTTTAAGCATTGATAATAGTATGTTGATAGTGGATATTCGTTAGTCTAAACAATATAAAAGATGAAAAAGGAAAGCATAATTGGAATAAGAGATTAAACATGTCAAATAGGTAATGATAAGTAATTGTTATGAATGATATTAGATTCAATTTCTTAAAATAAAGTTTTGAATTTAATCTAATTCAAGAAAAATAATATAATTAAAAAATATCATTAATGTGATTAATCAAACTTTTTAATAAAAAATATTCATTAATAAAATTTATGAATACTCACGACTTCATACATAATAATGCACTAAGTACTATAATTAAGTTAGGGCGATAAAAACTATTCAGACGTGTGTTTCATGTGAGGCGTGAATATGGATGAGTTTGGACGAAGGTGTTATTGTGTTAATAAGACACTTTTTAACATTCTAACATATTTATTATTATTAAAAAAATAATATAAAATTATGAATATAATTCATTAAACAAAAATAGAATTTTATTATTTTTAGTAAATTTCAACAAAATTTATTAGAAAATGCTTTCCTAATTTTTGTGGGAACCAATCCAATTATAAAGTGGTGGGTTGTGTTTGATAATTGATATTGATATCCTATAGTATACGAGGAACATTAAAGAGAAGGCATATGCATGGTGCAATTGAAATTGTTCTTCTATCCTGCCTTCCCATCTTTCACCGTCGATCTACATCCCACAACCATGGACAGACTAGGCCAGCTCATTGGATTAGAACGCTTGACTCTTCCAAAGTTCCAATAATAATAATATTTGGGACAGAAAGAAAGTGACCCCAAATTGATCCTTATTGCTTACTAGTACGAAATATAACAAGTAACACACCTTTTAATATATTTTTTAATATTAGTTATGATTTATTGAAAATACAATTTTTTTAAAGTTCCACTCTTTATTTAATATTTTTATAAATTTTAATTAATAATAATGAGTGTGTTCAAAATAAAATGTAAGAAAAAATGTGTAATGTTCATTCATTGCATGTGCATGCACACGCCATCCACAACTACACCACTTATTGCTAATACTTGCATTGTATTGGAATATCCTATAAGTCCACGACCCACAAATTCCTTAAAAATTATAATATGCTTGTAACACTTTTACACCAAGTAAAAAAGGCTTGATTGATCATATTCAGGAAAAAGAAGATTTAAAAAAGTAAACATTCAATGAAATGTACTGGAATCATTATTATCATGTACCTAAGATTAGATTCAGGACCACAAAGACAAATACTTCGTCCTTAGAACTTAATAAGAAATTATTATGCAGAGCCTTTAAAAATGGAAAATAGCACCTTATCAATATGAAAAAACTTAGCTAAAACGATAGTGGTAGTGTGAATCCTAGATGCAATACTACACATGTTGTATTTCGTTATTACGTAGATTCACGGATGTTTACTTGTTTCATTTATTTATGTAATATTTTCATATGCTTTGAGAGTTATGATTTTAGAGTATTATTTGAGAAATTTAATTGAATTGGTACCAGCAAGCCTGATGGGTTTCACCTTAATTTCATATTTTAAATATATACCTATCTCCATTTAATTTAGTCCTTATTGACTCCTTTTTTCCAACCCCAAAAACATAAATAAAGACTCTAACATTGTATTTTTAAATAAAAGTGGAGAACATGTTTTTAGTTATTTGAATGTACATCCCTAAATTTCAAGATATAAAATAAAGATTTTTTATTACTTTGAAAATAAAAGTACATATAAATTCTTCCAATTGACATCTAAACATAACAAAATGGTTTGATTTCGTTATCCTTTGCACGTGCTCATTTATATATGTAAACATGATAGGTTGTTTATTTTTTCATTGACCATCAATGTTACGGAAGTGATAAAATCATGTTAAAAGTTTATTTGATGTTTGGAAATAAAAAGTCAAATACACTCGATCATTGGAAAGGACACAAAATTGAGACAAGACAAATAATTTAGGTCTAGTTTTTTTCCTACTTAAAAACTATTTTAAATTAAAATTAAAATAAAAGATTTTAAAAAAAGAGTTACCCTTCGAATCAAAGAACTTCACATGTAAAATGATCCTTCTAAATTAAAATTTGTTTGATAATTCTTTAAAAAAAATAGTTTTATTTAAAACAAGATATTTGATTTATGAAAAGTATATTTATAAAATAAAAATAGTGTAAATTAATTTAATTTGGGTTTCATTACTATTTTATTACTTTAATTTATTTTTAACTCCAATTTAGTCACTTTATTATTAGAAAATTCAATTAGGTCTTATAATTTTAAAAAACAATTCAATTAAGTCCCTCTACTTTTAAAAGATTTAATTAAATCATTTATTTTTTAAAATAGATTCAAATTGGTTTCATTTTTCTTCTATCTATTTCACAAATTTCAAAAAATAGGATCAAATTTGGTTTTACATGAAACCAAATTGAATCCATTTAAAAAAAATGAGACTTATTTTTTATAAATGAAAAAGGCTCAATTTAACTATTTTAACATGTAGCACCTAATTATATATTTTAATAATAAGAGGATCAAATTAAACATAAAAAATAAATTAAAAAATCAAAATAATAATTAAACCTTTAATTTATATAAAATTACTTTGATTAAATATTGTTTTAATCATAATAGACAAATAAAAAAATTTAAATCATTTTGTTAATGAAATCCTGTGAATCCCTTATACTTAAAAAATGACCAACTTACTGGAGTTGGACACCAATATTGCCCCGATACGCATCAAATATTTTTTTAAGAAAAAAATAACGGATACGATTAGGACATGACTTAGGTTGGGGGGACACGACTCAAGCCATATTGGGATACAACTCTAATAGGACTCATGTTTCTCTCTTTCAACACATAATTTCCCTCTTCAACAAAGAAGGGCAAAACGCAAAATCCCTTGTTCACGTCGGAGGACGACAGACAAATGATGATTTTCAATCTTCTCTCTCCCATTTTCTACACGATCCGAGGCAGTCTCACTTCTCTCGTCCTTTTCCAACTAGGTCACCACTCTGTGTGCATGTCCAAGGATGTATCTCTTCTCTATGTGTTTTTCGTTTTATGTGTTTGATTTCTATGTGGCTTATCTATTATATTTTTTGAAATTTGATTTATCCCTTGTTTTTGAAATATGATATGAAATTATTGATGTTGTATTATGTTTTTTCAATTTTGACTTCTCAATCATGTTTTCTTTTCTTATTTTTGATGTTGTGGTGTGTTATTATTGGGTTACTTGAAAAAATATCTACATTTGTTTGTATATTTCAGCGCACACACTCAAACGCGCACGTGCGCGCGCGCACATATATATATATATATATATATATTATTTTTATTTTTTTAATTAAATTATCGAATACATATCGGATCCTTAATTTTAAAAAAAATGTTATATTATTGTATGTGTCATGTTGTATCCCATATCTAGACTTCATAGATGAAATCAAAGTTATTAAAGGTAAACAACTTTTTTTCAGGAGATTAGTTTTTTTTTTTTTTTTCATGTCACTAAGCATATTTGTAAATACAAAGCCAGTAAAATTATAAGGAAGCTTTGGTTCTTTAAAAAGTTAACAGAAAAAAGTAATCAAGCTGTAAGAAGAATGTAAAACCAACATAACTGGATTTAAAAACAGACTTTCAATAGGAAAAATCTCACAATATCATTGTGGCACCTCTAGATATGAATGTTCATGAGCAAATTCAATCTAATCAAAATCGAAAAAATCAATTTAAAAAATAAAAATTAAATGGGTCAAAATAAAAAATAATAATTTTTATTGGATTCGTTAAATTTTGAATTTGATTTTAAAATCGCATCCTTTTTTTTTTCTGAAATTGAAATCCAATTCAATACAAACCAAAGTTATATATATATATATATTTATGTTATTACTCATGTTTTTTTATATATATTTATAAAATTATCACATAACTTATATTTATTTGTGAAAAACTATTTGATTAAAGATAAATTATAGAAATTATTTAATAAATATACATAAGTATAATTATTATGTAAATTTACTTTTAATAGTATATATTTATAGAATTATACGTTGACTTGAAGATATTTAATATCTTAAATCGTTTACTGTGTTTATTGCCATTTATTTAATACTTTCTTCAAAGAAAAAATAAAAATAAGACTAAAATAAAAAAATCAATCAATTCCAAATTGCTTTACGTTGGATTGAATTTAAATTTTCAATCAAATCAATTGGATGATTAATTAAAAATACTTAAATGATTAAATCGAATGATTTTTCTCTTAAAAATCGTTCAATTTCAATCTGCAAACATCACTACCTCCAGGTGGGCATAACCCAGTCCGCAGGTAGTCTCTTTATGAGTTTAATAGGTTTTCCAACAAGTTATTATAGAAGGGAAAAAATTACCCAAATTGGATCTTACAGCTTGCAATAAAAATACCAATCATTCTTACTTGTAGTGTTTAGTTAGAGAGGAAAAAAGTGAAAAGGAGTTTTTATAAAATTTTCATGTTTGGTTCAAAACTTTACAGAGGTACAAGGGAGATATAACTCCCTCTTACTCAATAATGAATCAAACAGGGCATTCATTACCATGTTGGATGTCTTTATTTTATTCGATTGGTAGCAAGAGTTAGAAGGATAACAGGGTATTAATCTTATTTTATTTTTTTAACTAAAACTTTAGGAGTGAAAATAATGAAATCGAAGATGTACACCGGTCAAATTTATCATCAGAGTAAACAGTATCGATTGCATATCAATTACCAAATATCTTCATATCACCACCCGTTAGAAATCATGATCATGAATTCAAAGCAATACACTTATCCACCAAATTATAAACCAAATTTATTGAAAAGACATTATAGTCTCTAGAATTATTATTCATCAATCATTTTATCTTTTGTTTTATAATTTCAAGACTAAAATAACTATCATTTAATCACATAAAGAATTAAAATGACAGCCATAGTAAATTCAGGACTAAATTGATAGAAGCTTGTTTGGTTCTATTTATTTTGAAAAAAAATAATTATACATTTTTCTATCAGTTTTCTTGAATAGCTTTCAAAAAATAAGTAATTTTCTCAAAATCAATCCCTATCTACTCTAGTGCATTTTGGTTCAACAAACTTTTTTTAAAGCAATGAGTGATTATTTTCCAATCCCAAACATTAACAAGTACTTATATAGTGCATTACTCAATTCAAATGAGTTGATACAAGCAATATCTAACTCTAGATAATCTTCATATAAAATTCAATATGCTATCAAATGAGGTTTTAAAACCTAATGTCATGAAATTTTCTCAATCACACAATCTAGACTCAGTACTGCAGCTATATCAGTCATGAAGTATGAAAGCTCTGATGGTTAGCCCTCTTCAAATCTTATTCAACCCCCAATTTGGCCCTCTTAGTGGTACAACCCGAAGTAAAATCAGAAACAGCTTAAAAGCAAACAAACTTCATCTTTCTTCTAATCAATGAAGAAGCACAAACCCCCAATTTGGCCTCAAAAGATTATCATATGACCTCAATTTTGGTGCTGATAAATTGTAATTTCAGGACTATTTTGAAGCAAAAAATAACTATCAAATTAATGCAGTAGTAATAATCCTTACCAAATTCAAATTCTAAAAATCATCAAGGCACCATAATAGTTTTTTTTTTTTTCTTCCTAAGAAACCCAGTCAATCTTACGCATCAAACAGAATTGCAAAATTCAATATCCTAAAGTACAGAACACAGTAATTTCCAATAGCTCAACCAAACATGAACACATGAACTGCAAAAACAGAGCAATCCAAAATCACATTTCATTCATCCATTCATCAACCCATTACCATCCATCAAAATCATAAAAATCAAAATCCATCAAGACAAACAAACCAAAACTAGGGAACGACATTTGAACATTGTAATTATTAAAAAAACGGATTATTTACTACCGCGTCATTCAAAATTATCCAAACACAGACAAGCTAATCCACTTTGAACACAACATACCACATGACATGTGCAAGTGAAAATTGATCCATAAAGAAACTTACAAATGTAGAAAGGGGGCAAAAGAAAAGAAAAAAACGAGGTCGCGTTGATGGTGGGAGAAATGAAGAGGTGGATCAGACGGGGCTGAGAAGCTGGGAAAGTGGGGGCTTGGGGTCAGAGTTCATACCGATGATGATGACCAAAGGGATGAAACCATAGTGAGTGATGACCTTCGCTTTTCGCATCGCCCATGTCGTCCACTCCTTCAGGCATTCGCTCGCGGATCGATCTTCCGCAGCCTTCGATCCCTTTGAACTCTTACCCTTCGCCTTCAGAGAAACCCTTGATGCCATTGAAATTCCCACTTTTTTTTCTCTCTCTCTCACTCTCTCTGTTTCTCTCCCTCCAGGTCTATTTGGTGGATACCATAAACCCTAATTATAGCCGCTGTGTCGTATATCTCGCGCGACTTGTCGGTTTACCGTGATTATTTTAAACCAAGCATAACCCTTCGGTATACGACAATAGGGAATGCGTCGTTTAAAAGCTTTTTTTTTATATATATATATAAAAAAAACTTACACTTTTTTTAAGGGGAAAAAACAATTTTGCACTAAACTCTCTCTCTCCCGGAAATATACATCTATAATTCTATATCAAATTTTCTACTCCTATAATTAATAATTCTATTTTTTTAAGTAATAATTCTAAATCCTGTAACACTCTTTTTTGTGTGTGAAAGTAACACTCTCCTACTATTTTTTCTATTTGTGGTAAATATGGAATATGTTTTATATTTTTAATATATTCAATATCTTTACTTTTTTATTTACATTTTATTTCTAAAGTGGAAAATTGACAATCTATAAAAGTATCACTGCACTCAAAGAGTTCAATTTTCATGTACTGTGAAAGTAATTAAATTTAACATCATTAATCAATAGAAATTTGTTGATGATATAACTTTTAAAATAATTAAAGAATGACTCACATGTTTTGTATGCTCTAAGCAAACCCAAAGAAGAAAAAAAAGTTAGTATTGAATTGCAGCTTAATACATGACTGGAAGAGGCTCAATGAATTTTATATAACTATTAATTGTTGTAAAAATAAAAAATTATTGTAGATGTCAACTACCAACTATTTACTCTAAATTAAACTTCTTGTGGTTATTATAAGTTTACTGATGAGTTGTTTTATTTGATCGACAAATGACGAGTTGATTTTTTTATTTTTTGTACCTCCAATGTTGCTTCTTGCACCTTTTTAAGCTTTCATAACACTTAATCCAAAATGCAAAATTACATTCCTTTACATTTTGTAGAAGTATTTCCAGACTATAAAGATATACATTTTCGAAAAGACCTTTAATTTTACATTTCAGATTAGATGCATGAAGCAATATGGGAGGTACAGGAAGTAATTGATGTTGATCTGATAGAGTGGGCTGCAACAGAGCCCAATGGAAGGGAATAGTATTTTGTTACAGTATGATGTTTCAGCTAATGGTTCCCATAAAAAAAAAAAATCGGCTAATGGCTGGGATGGGTTGTTTGGTAAAATGAGAGATATTTCTCTTTCTTCCATAAAACCCAAAACCCTACTTCTCCTGTCATATTATCTTCATCTCTGCTTCCTTTCACTTCTACTTCCTCTCCTCACTTCATTAATTTCCAGAAGCTCTAATTGCGGTACGTTTCTCGCATCTCTATCCAATCACTGTTCTCTTTCTTTTCCAATTTTCTCCTTTCACACTTTCTTCACAGACCGCCACAACACTTAACGAATTCCAGCGTTTGATTGATCGCCATAACAACCAATTACATGTTCTCCGCATATTCATTCAACGTCAGTTCCGAACTCTAATTTCGACTCTCTTCCTATTTTTCTTTTGGCGCAGATGAGGAGCACTGAACACTGAGGGTGATGGAAGACTATGATAGTTACATAGCACAGAATGATAGGGGTGAAAATGGAGTGGTAGTGGCATCGCGTGCTTGTCCGCGCTCCGAATTTCGCCCCCGTGGTGGAAAAGTACTGTCGCGAGTTGCTGCTGTTGCGGCTGCAAGAAATGGTTCTGCGACTTCAAGATTCGATATAGCTGTGACGAGGAATGTTAAGAAAAAGCAAAAGCGTAAGGGTCTTCAGGAGCTGTTTACAACCGATTACATTGTGAACAGCGTGTTGCGGAAGGATGGTCCTACACTTGGTCAGGAATTTGATTTTCTTCCTTCAGGTGCGTTTCGAATGGTTTATAGTTATTCTAGTTAGCACTGAACACTAATTCCTCCGTTTCTTTTATTGTATAAGATAGTTGTGGAACCATGGTATTAGATAGGGGCATAAGGTAGTAGTCCTTTTTGGTGTTGAATGGTGATCGGATTCAGTGGATTTTTTTAGTTGTTAAAAATACTGTGCATTACGACACGAGCAGTGCGGTATGCAGTTTAAAAAGTCTAGAAATTAAGTTTTTAGAATAAATTACATTTGACCTTCTTAGAGGTTTACGAAACCTATGCAAACAACCCTTCCAATCTCAAATTTAAACTTGCCCATACTATGATTTTTTGGTTGACAAATACTGATTCCTCTTCTTCCGTTTCTATTATTATTCTGAGTATTTCTTTAATTCTTTTTAGTCTTTTGCATCTCACTGTTATAATTTTTATAACTAGCCTTATTTTGTCCATTTCTTCTTTTGATTGATTAGGACCCAAATATTTCACTTCTGCTTGTCAAGAGGACCAAGGATCCTCCAAAAGGAGGAAGGTGACTTTTAGTGTTCCACAAGAAAGTTTTTTTATGTTTCTTGTTTACATTCCTTTGCATTTGTCACAAGTCCTCTTTCTTCAGGTTCCCAACAGTGCAATTCAAAGTCTCGCCGATTGTAATATGAAAGCACCTGTGAAGAAACATGGTATTGGCAAAGGCCTGATGACAGTTTGGAGGGCAACAAATCCTGATGCTGGAGACCTTCCATTTGGTTTTGGTGTTTCTGGCCAAGAAGTTCCTCTAATCTCAAATTCTGTAGGACAGAAACCAGTCCGTGAGAACAATAGGTCATGGAAAACTGTAAACAGGAATGTAAGTTATCAAAACCCATAATATTATGCACACTTTGTCTTCTTCCTATTTATAATACATGAATGAGCATGTTAGTTTTTGTTTATGATAGTAGATCCCATTTTTTTTCTCTGAACAGGGAATGCCAAAAAATAAAACGCAGAATAAGAGAAATAAGTCGCAGGACAAGAGGAAACTTACCATGCAAAGAAGAGTGGTAATTTAAAATTTTGAATGTGCATTTTTCTGCTTACTGTTGAATGGTTTGGCATGTTTTTTGAGTTTCTCTTATCTGGCAGGGAGAATTGAACCTTAATGTGACTCACAATCAGTCACCAAAGGAAAAATGTGAACTAGCTTTGGATAGTGCAATATCTGAGGAGGGGGTTGATCGAGTTTCAATGTTATTTGATGATGAAGAGCTAGAGCTGAGGGAGTTACAAGAAGGAACTAATCTGTTTATGTGTTCTGATCATCTTGCTGCCAGTGGAATGGTTGGCTGCTCACTTTGTAAAGGTAATTTTGGAAGGGACCAAAATTGATCTGTATTCTGTGTTATATTCAAATGAGTAATGTTTGTGAAGCTGGAATGTTCTGATTAATTCCAATCATTGTTGTATGTGGCTTTTTACAGATGTGCTAGTGAAGTTTCCGCCAGATATTGTCAAGATGAAGAAACCCATCCATTTGCAGCCTTGGGACTCGTCTCCGGAAATTGTGAAGAAATTATTTAAGGTGCATATAATCAATCAGTTATGACTTGGAAGATCTGATTATGTTAATGACATGTATTTGTTCATTGTTATATATTGGTACTTGCCTTATGTGCATATGTGTTTCTACACTCATCAACTAAAGTTTCTCTTCTATAACATAAATTTTTACTACTCAAATAGCTTAAAGTTTCACCTATGTTGTTCTTTGTCAGTATTATATGATGACAGACCCAAATTCCAGCATAGCTTCTTGAAGATTGCATACTGGTCAATGCAGAAGAAAGGTTGCCATGCTAGCAAAAATGTAAAATTTAATCAACACACTTGTAAAAGTAAATGAAAGATGTAGTAGTTTATACAAAAAAATATAAATATAATTTGTCAAGCAAATTTACACAGCATTGGTTTGCTTTCCTTGTGATTCTCCTGGTGATGGTTTCTCTCATAGCTCAATCTTCCCATTACCATTTCATTCTCTGCCTCCTTTTGAAAGTTCCATTGCAGCCATGGATAAAAAGGTGAAATCACTAATCACATGAAATGCAACAAGCCATGATCTGTTAATAATTTGGATGGTATGAAGACACAAGGGAATTTTTGAGAGGTATGTGAATAATTCTAGTGAGTTCGAAACTCATTGGAGTTGGGCACCCTACACCTCTGTTGCAGCCTGTCTGTGAAAGATGTGATAGGTGTTTTAGGTGGAACTAAACATTTTTCAGACACAGACATGACCAAAACACATAGAACACCTAAAAAAAGTACAAGGCTATTGATTGTAAAGGAGGGGAGATGAGGGATTCCACTACTAGGATCACATGGTGTGTTTTGCACCTGCCACTGAAAACTATCCATGCCTGGAAATTTTTATGCTGGGGAGCATCAAATCTGCCATAGGAGGAGGTTTTGCTCGCCTCCTGTTATTGTAATTGCTTCTGTGCTGTATGAGACCATGACTAGTTCTCCTCTTTTGAATCCCTCCTACCATTATTGTTTTAACAGAACCTGCCTAGGGTTAGAGGTCAACATTCTTGCTTCTCTTTATATTTTGTTTAGGCTTCTGGAATTTAAACACGTGACGAATATAATAGGTTATATAATGTGAAAGTGAAGTAAATTCTTCCTAATTCTAGCACTTTGTTATTTTTCGGACAAATCATTACGTGTTTTTGTTTTAGCTTGGATTAATTATTACTGATGTTTGGATTTTATTAGTTACCCTGCTGGATTTATTGTTATATGACAGAAAGAAGTTATTTCTTATATTAGCTAACATTATCATTGTGAAGCTGTACTGAAGTTACTATCTTACTTTATTTGTTATTCTTTTGAAACCTTTTTTTCTATGGCAAAGAACTTCAAATTGACATAGAACTACTTTATTTTGGCAGGTTTTCCACTTCATTTATACATATGCTATAATTGTTGATATTTGCCCCTTCACTCTTGATGAGTTTGTTCAAGCATTTCATGATAAGGTAATATGCCATCTTTGACCCATGCTTATATTTTGGAAGCATTTCCAGTTTTCTTGTTTAATTTTAATCTTATCCGAGTCATGTCAAATTGTGAGTTACATCCAAAATGTCTCTCACCTTACTGCATGTGTTTTCCAGGACTCAATGTTACTTGGCAAGATTCATGTGGCCCTTCTCACACTTCTTCTATCTGACATTGAAGTGGAGCTTACTAATGGGTTTTCACCTCATTTAAATAAATCGTGTAACTTTCTTGCATTGCTTCACTCGGTGAGTTACTGGGTTTCCTTACCTCATTTTGGGAGGTTATGGATTATTACATGCTTCTTGTATTCTATATTTAATACAGAATGACCAACAGTCTAACATATATCTATTTTACCTGAGGTACAAATTCGTTGCATGTTTATTTTAATAATGATTTGTCAGGTTGAAAGTCAAGAATATTCCTTGGACTTCTGGAGAAGATCTCTAAATTCTCTTACTTGGATTGAAATACTCCGTCAAGTGCTGGTTGCTTCTGGATTTGGTTCAAAACAAGGTTCCTTACGTAGAGAGGTCCTTAGCAAGGTATTCCGAAGTCCAAACAAGCCTATTCTAGATCTGACTTGACTTGAATATGTTTATATTATTACGTGTGTATGTATTTACATAAGATCAAACATTGTAGACGCTTTTGATTAGTGTATATTTTTGTGTAAGCTGCCTTATGATATGACATATCTTAAGTGGTACACATCTGTTTTCTTGTATGTCGTTTACTTTGGCAGATTTTGAGGTAAAATAATATTTGAATTATATGTGTCATATTGTCATGTAACTGAAGGCAATACATGCAAGATATTTACTTAGTCAAGGCAAAAGTAGGTTTAAAAAATGTCAGTGATGTTAAGCTGAGATAGTTAGAAAAAATAAATAAGGCATGTTGCATATAAATAGGAAGAGGGGTTGAGAGGAGTTAGTCAGTAGGTGAGTTATCATTGTGGCCAGGGGGAGTCCTGAATCTCTCGAACATCCAGGGAATTTTGTTATTTAATAACACTACATTTTTTGTGTGCTTAATCTGAACCGGTTTCTATCAGATTACCATATTTCTCTGTATTTAATTCTGATCCATTGACTGTAAAAAGTTCCTATTTTATCACTGAAACATTTAGTGTGACCTTTTTTTTATAAAAAAAAACTGTTAACAATGAAGGCATGTATCTTTATCTCAAAAAATGCAACCATGTATATAGACGTAGCTAGTTATTAGGAATAAGAATAAATAGTCAACATTTTCTAGTGCAAAATTTAATCTTAAATGGCAAGAGATGCTCGAAGGAGATTTTGTTAATTTTGTTGTTCAGTTACTTTCAATATGCTTTTCTTGGATGTCAGTCCAAGTTTTCAGTTATTGCATGTTTTGGTTTTAAGGTTTAGCCTTATATGTTTTTGTTTTATAGGAATTGAATCTTCTTGTAAACTATGGTCTATGCCCTGGCACCTTGAAGAGTGAGTTGTTTAACATCTTGTCAGAGAGAGGAAACATTGGATGCAGAGTAGCTGACATGGCAAAGTCAATGCAGGTAACTAACTAACTGTTGTTATCTGATTCATTTTATTTGGATTATAATCTTTCTATATATATTACTGGTGAAATTAACTGTATTTTTATACTATGTAGATTACTGAATTAAACCTTGCCAGTACAACAGAGGAACTCGAGTCTTTAATATGTTCCACACTTTCAAGTGATATTACTTTATTTGAAAAGATTTCATCAACTGCATACCGATTGCGTATGAGCAGTGTTACGAAGGACGGTGAGGAATCTAATTCCGATACGGAGGACTCTGGTAGTGTTGATGATGAACTTAATGTTGCTGATACTTGTAGCAGTGGTGACGAATTTGAAAGTGATTCAATAAACTCCAGTAAAAGAAAATTGAAGCGTGCAAACAGTCATAAAAATAATATGCTGAAAGTATACACTGAAATTGATGAGAGCCATCCAGGAGAAGCGTGGCTATTAGGATTGATGGAGAGTGAATATTCAGACTTGAACATTGAAGAAAAATTGAATGCATTGGCGACTTTAACTGATCTTGTTTCATCTGGGTCTAGCATCAGGATGAAGGTAAAATACAAAACTTCTAGGCAAAGGTTGGCCTTAAATTATACCCCCCCTTCTCTCTCTCTCTCTCTCTTAAATTATAGTGAAATCTTGAATTGATAAAAATAAAGTTACAGGCCTTGGATTGTCTCTGTTCCTGTTGCTTCCCCTGCCAACTCCCAAACATCCCCTAAGATGTTTTATGAAGTGGTCTTATCATATTAAGTTCCAAATTATCTTTTTTGTACAGGATTCAACCAAAGTTACAGCTGATTGCAATTCTAGCATCCAATTACGAGGGTCTGGAGCTAAAATAAAGAGATCAGCAGTAAAGAAACCTGGGCCACTTTGGAACCAGAAAGTACACTTGAATTCTGATCCCTGTGCAGTTGATTCCTCATCATTAATCTCAAGATTCTGTAGTCATGAAGCTTCCTTTGAAAAGGGAAAAGGTTCCTTTATTTTGCACCCCATTCAATCAGTGTTTTTGGGATCTGATCGTCGGTACAATAGATACTGGCTTTTCTTGGGTCCTTGTAATGTAGATGATCCAGGCCACAGGAGGATATACTTTGAATCTTCTGAAGATGGTCACTGGGAGGTTATTGATACTGAGGAGGTGAATTTCTTTGGTTTTCTTATTTTGTGTAAGAGAAGATATTTAGTTACATATATTGGAAACATGGAAGAGTAAACAATCAAAAATGCATATGTAATATGTTTATTGGTCTAGTGTGTCTATTTTATGCATTACTATTTTAGTGTTAATAATTTTTTGCATATGGTTAACCTGTATGTATGCAGGCCTTGTGTGCCTTGTTGTCAGTTCTGGATGATAGAGGAAAAAGGGAGGCTCTTCTTATTAAATCTTTGGAAAGGAGACAGACATCACTATGTAGATCTATGTCCCGGATTAATGCTAATAGTACTGGAATGGGTTCTATGTCACATTCTGATCAATCTGAACTGGATATGGTCACAGATGACAGTTATTCTCCCGCATCTGATGTAGACAACCTGAACCTGACTGAGACTGCGGAAAAAACTCTGCCGTCTGCTGGGGCTGTGGTAATTGAAGCTGGAAAGAAAAGAGAGGAACAAATTCAAAAATGGATCCGTGTTCAAGAATATGATTCTTGGATTTGGAATTCCTTTTATTTAGATCTCAATGTTGTAAAATATGGTAAAAGGTCTTATCTGGACTCTCTTGCCAGATGTAAGAGTTGTCATGATCTATACTGGAGAGATGAGAGACACTGTAAAATTTGCCATATGACATTTGAGCTTGATTTTGATCTAGAAGAAAGATATGCAATCCACATAGCCACATGCAGGGAGAAAGAAGACAGCAATACGTTTCCTAATCATAAAGTGCTATCATCACAGATTCAATCACTGAAAGCTGCAGTTTATGCCATTGAGGTGAGTTGTTATTTATTTGCTTCAATTTTCATCATGCATTGCATACTGGCTTTGATGTCTTATTTTGTTATCTTAGTCCTTTTAGGGCACAAATGCAATGCAAATATGCAATGCTAGGGGTTTGTGTGGGGAAATTGATATTTCATTCTTTGTGCCACTTGATTTTGTTTAAACAGGGATGCTCTGTTCTAGAAAAAATATTTTACTTATGTTACTTCTAATCCAATATAAGCATGATATTAATTTGATACTTGTTGAAGATCAAAATATAATATTCTGATTCTATTATTAATAGGGGTTTATAGGAGAACATATTCTTTGATTTAGAGGAAACAAAAATATCATCTATTTATGTATAATTAATGTAATTAACCTATATAAACACACATCTGCTATGTACTCTGGCACAAAGTTTTCAGTCCAATTATCCCTCTATTTCTCCTATTTTAAACATACTTAAACGTGATATCCTATCTCTTTATCTGCTCCAACTTTCTGATATTTTATGTTGCAAACTTCGCGCGGTTTACATGGTTATTTTTAAGCATGTGGGTATTTTGAAGATTAACTTACTTTTCTATTACGTACACCACTGTTTGTACAGTCTGTTATGCCTGAAGATGCCCTGGTTGGTGCTTGGAGGAAATCTGCTCATAAACTATGGGTAAAACGGCTCAGACGCACCTCAACTTTAGTGGAGCTTTTGCAGGTTTTTGTTTTAACTTTCTGTTTTAAGTGTTTGAAATTCTATTGGTCTTAATTAACTGAATCTATTTTCTTATGAATTTGTAATTTTATAGGTTCTTACTGATTTTGTTGGTGCCATCAATAAGGATTGGTTGTTTCAATGCAAATTTCTGGATGGGGTGGTTGAAGAAATCATTGCATCTTTCGCATCTATGCCCCATACACCATCTGCCCTTGCTCTGTGGTTAGTGAAGTTAGATGCCATAATTGCTCCCTACCTGGATAGAGTCCATCTTCAGAAGAAACAGGGAACAAGTAAGAGACTTAGAGTTAAAGAATTTCATATTATAAGAAATAATAAATCACATGGCATGAGATACTTATTCAGGCTGTTATAGTTTGTTTTGGTTACAGTTTCACTTTAGTTTTTTGGTCATCTGCTTGAAAATTAAGGATATATGTCCAACGGTCTTCTGATTGTTGTTATAATAAATCACATGGCATGAGATACTTCTGATTTTTGGTCATCTGTTAGAGATCTTATTAGAGAAAACTTCAAAGGCTGGAATGTAATTTATTTTATTTGGGGTTGTCGCAGATGTTTTCAACATACCGTGGTCTTAAGATATTTACATGGTTCTCTCTTTCAGGTCAACATGGTTCCTGGCGATAGGTGTACTTACGTTTGTTGAAGTGCATGCGAATTGAAATGAAGGAACTACCTGTTCCGCTCCTTGATCAGAGATTCATGTGCTGGCTTCACTTGGTTCTGAATTTCTAGGACAACTACAATTTGGCTGAGGCATTTTTTTGTTTTTGATCCTCCCCTCCCCGATTTATACAGGCAATCTTGTTGGTCAGATGTATAGGTTTACATTTTTTCTATATATATAAAAAAAAAAAAAATACGAGGTAGCTCGAGTTTTTTGGTGCGTAATTCCACTTGGTTTCTACAAGTTCACCCATTTTTCTTGCTTCATGATGTCTGTGGTCTTCTCGTTCGAGAAATCAATTTTGTCTTTGTATCTTACAGAATAATAATGGCGTACTGATTGAAAATAATTTGTATTGTTAGAGGATAGAGTTTTAGGCCGTTTATAAAGTTAAAATGACTGGCGTATACAATTTGGTTTGCTTTAAAGACCATAAAAATAGAGCAAGCAAACTGCCTACCTTTCGGATTGTTTTGACTGTGATCCAGTTTTATTAGTAGTAGAAATTTAATAGTATTAAGCTGAGTGAAAAAGTAACGTAAACAAGCAAAAAAAAATGGAGAAAAATTATTTAATGAGTGGGGGAAAATTATGTACATGAGCGAGAAAAATGATAGAAAAATCATTCGAATAAGGAAAAGAAAAAATTCAAATAACCAAGACTTGGTAAAAAAAAAATGGTGAGTGAAAAATTCCGTAAAAAGATAATTTAAATTAGTGAAAATCATTTAAATTGACAAAAAAATAAAGCAATAAAAAACCATAAATATGCAAGGAAACTTAAATGATTCAATTATTATAAGGACAACAAAATATCTTAGTAAACTTATATATGAATTATAATAAATTTATTACTATTAAATTTATTTTGATTAATGATTACTGTGAATACAAAGATTTTTATTGTTAATTAAGAGCATAAATAATACATGTACTGATAGTAATTAATAGTGTATAAAAAAGTAATTATTATATATAAATTATTTTCCACTGTCATTGCAGTCATTTTTCTCAATTATTAATCACAAATCACCACATGTAATAGTAAGATTGTTAAGTTTTTATAATAACAATCCTATATTTTATCTATTAGACTTCAAGTAAAAATTATCCTAAATAACTTTTGAAACAATTATTCCAAAAATAATTTTCATCATATGAGAATTCATAATTAAATAAAGTGTAAAAAAAATTATATTGTCAATATATTCTAATTAAATCTATAATTTTTGATGTAGCAGTTTTAAAAAAGAAAAGGTTGTAGATGGAGAATGCTTAATTATAATATAAAGATCATTATTTGATTTGCTGACATAGACACAACAGTATTTACCCTTACAGGACCCAAGTCTGATGCCCTCCTTCCTTTCCACCATACTTTTAAAAGAAAAATGATACATGAATACCTCATGCTAGTAAACATTTAGAGAGAAAGGAATACAATGAAAAGAAATATAAATGTAATTTTCAATATAATACAACAATTCTTAAAAAAAAAAAAAAAACAAAACAAAGAGAAAGAAAAAATGAGAAGGGTTAATAGAATATTTGCACCGTGCTAGTGTGCAAAAATCAGAACTAAAAAGAGGTTGTCCAAAATTCACAACTCATAAAAGGGCATGTTGATGAAGCTTTTCTATCATTATTCGTAAATACTCTGAAATCACGTGTATGGATGAATATTCTCAAAACAATAATTTTAAGTACTTTAATATGCCCATGAGCCATGATAAAGACTAGGTCAACTGCCAATACCAAAACAAAAATGTGGCTAATATTAATGTAGATTGACAGCTATTTCAATCCTTACTGCATTTACAGAAAACGTGGCACGTGTGCCCCAAGTTGATAATTAACAAGGAAAAAGCCCTTACATTAAAAACAAAAAACAATAGCGAAATTCAGTAGTTTGGATATTTCTCTATCAAAGCCTACGGAAATAATACCCAGAAGAATATACGTCCCAAGTCAAGAAACATCAACATCTGCCAGCATGATATTTAGACAGTCTACTTCCTCGATTTCAAAATGGAACAAAGAAAGGGTAAAGATGAAAGGAGCCATCAGCATATCAGCGCAACTGCCTCGCTATGACACTGCATACATACCTGCAACCCAAACAGACTGGTATTTTAAGAAAGTTTTGTTAAGCATGTGAATATTAATTGAAATATACTATTAAAGTACTTTCCCTTCCCATTCTTAAAAAAGATAATCAGAAAAAGCAATGCTATATTAATATACAACTCTTCCATAGGAATATATGATTAAAAATACAATCCAGATTTAGACTAGCAATATGACAACTTTTCTCTTACAAATGACTTGGCCAAACTTGATACTAAGCTGCTTGATAAGATCAATCAATGTTTGAAGGGCCAAAAACAACTAAGAAGTTTCATCATTTAGCTTAGTCAAATAAATTTTTACCAATACCACTACCACTACCAGTAAATGATTAAACACCAAGCAAACTATAGCAAGTCCATAGTATGAACTATACTAAAAAAGCTTAAATGATTTGAAATTTTTTATGATCAAACTAATTAAATGAAATGCTCAGAATTTGGAATAGGCCTTTCAAAACTGAACGTGAATGAATTTTACCAGGTAGTGCACCTCAACTCACTCTACCTTGAAAATGTTTTTCTGCTCCTTATTCGTACTGGTGATAGTGAGACTAATGTTGATGCATTGAGATTCAACGTTTAAAGAGTTTCTTTTCCAGGATTTTATTACCGAGAAAGGCATATATCTGTAAGCAATTACAATTTGAATTTATAAAGCATTAGGCAATAAAAGAATATTTGGTTGCTAAATGCCTCCCTATTCTTAACACTGCAAGCAAAATGCTAAACCATTAGATGGATGGATACAAGAATGACTGCACTAATAATAATTAATACCACATTTACATCCCTACGGTCAGCAACTGCTATTCTAGCCATAGAAAAGTACAAAATCTTGTTGCCTAGAAACATGCCTTGTTCTAAGGCAGGTTAATTAATCAAAATTAAATTATATCCAGTTTCCACAAAGATATTATTCAACTACATGTTCCAGCAGTGAAACAATCAAATTTACCAAACTCATCCTTATGGAGGAAAGTTCCATTAGATAAAATTACTGAATGTCAGCCCATGCAATACTGTCATTTGGGTATGGAGCAAGAACCAAAATCAAACCAGAATGAATAAAGATTTCAAATTAACATGAAAATAAAATATATCTAAGACCTGTGCAAATGAGTACACCTTATGATGTATCTCACTACTACCATTAAGAAATTTTTGTCATTTCACCAAATTTATATACTGTCAATTCCCAATTATGCTCTTGAAAGGGATACTCATGTAAATATTAACAACATGAAAGAGAATTTAAACAGAAACAAGGACAGGAACACTTAAGTCAGAATAGATACCGATACTAGCTGTATTATGTTAAAGCAGAGACTGTTTCATATCCATCTGACTCAATAGCTTCTACCACTGATATGTCGCCTGTCCTTGCAATTTTCCCTTTGTCCTGATTTTTTTAAGAAGAAAAAGAGAAGTCCATTCATGTTATTTCACACCATAGACATAATACATATATACATTCAGTTTCCCATACACTGTCTAGAGCTACTTTCAAAGAAAGAAAAACAATATTCTATCTGAAGGCTTATAAATGTCTACACATATACAGAAATGAGATGACATCAACAAAGACTTTTACACTAGCGCCCAGCTTGAATAAAATTCTTCACAAATCACAAATCCTTAATACTTATAGCAGAAGAAATTGTGCAGTAAAATGTGTTAAACTTCTCTGATAAATTAACATCAAGTTATGCCTTTTAGCGTTTGGAAAAGTTAGATGAGATGAGAGACCATGTTTGTGTCAACTACTTTCTTTAGGAAATCTACTTCTTCAAGCTCATCCATCACTTGAATTGATAACTATGACAGTATCCCAATATAAGGGTGAAAAGAATGTGATAGGACTAGCACCTTAATTCCAGTAATGAAAAGTGAAAACCCATGTATCATACATATTACAAATTCAAAACTTGCAATGATATTGAAGATCAACAGTAAGTTAAAAGTTACCATAACATGGACATGTGTAGGATTCAAAAGATCCAGAATTCGTCTATAATGAGTTATCATCAACAAGGACTTTTCTGGGGTGAGAATCCTATTAACTGCATTGGCAACATCCCTGAGCGCATCAACATCCAAACCAGAATCAATTTCATCCAAAATGGCCAAGTCCGCCCCCAAAACCGCAAGCTGCAAGATTTCATTGCGCTTGCGTTCACCGCCACTAAACCCTTGGTTCACATTCCTATTGAGAAAGTCAGCCTTCATGTTAACAAGCTGAAGCTTCTCCATCAGGTAAGGTAAAAACTGCACCGCAAAACAATCCCAATCATAACATGCAATGAAGAGGAGATATAAGGTTGGCCCAGTCATGGATTCGAATCCCCTAATGACATTACTAACAAAACTAACATTTACCGATAAAAAAAAAACATGCAATGACGAAAAACGACCTCATAACGATAGATGAGAAACATACTAAAGTCCTATTAGGATAAACTTCTTCACAAACACTTAAATGACTTGAATTTATCCCATCAACTTATATAATACCTCGATTGGTCCAACCTCATCTCGACCAAGTTTTTTCATTCGAGCATTGTAGGCCATGGCGAGAAACATATCAATAGAAACACCGGGGATTTCAACAGGGGATTGAAAACTCATGAAGAGACCAGCAAGAGACCTTTCTTCAGGTTCCATCTCAAGCAAATTCTCCCCTTTGAAAACAACACTGCCTCCGGTTACTTCATAATCTGGGTGCCCCACAAGAACCTGCATGCAGTTCAATTTCTTAAAAATTCTTTCTTTTTTTCTTTTCAATTGAATGAGAGAGGGTAGGGTAAGTGAGTGACCTTGGCGAAAGTGCTTTTGCCGGAACCGTTTTTTCCCATGATGGCGTGGACCTCTCCTCGGTTGACGGTGAGGTTAACGCCGTGGAGAATCTCGACGTTGGATTCGACAATCTTGGCCCTCAAGTCATTGACTTGGAGGAGGGGAGTGGCGGCGCTGGCCACGCAAACACGGTGGTTGGCGAAGCGGAGGATTGGTTTTGGGGATCGTCGGAGAGGATTAACGGTGGGAGAAGGGTGGGTGGGTAGGGATAACGCCATCGCTGCACTGATATGCAGAGAATCCCTTTTCTTTTGCTATGATTGTTTTCAATGTTTTGTCTGCGTTCTACTCATTCCTCCCATTTTATTTTCTTCAACGTAGTCTTTCAACCCATCCCAATTAATTTTAATTGTGTTGGACTAGATTTATCTTTTAACTTTTAGTAATCATTTTAATTGGGTTAAATTAAGTTCGATCATCAAGTTTAGTAATTAAAAAACAACTTATTTTAGTATATAAAAGTGTGAAATAATAATAAATTAATTTTTCAAACATAAAAAATTCACATTTAATATCTGACTATTAAAAATAAAAAGTGTTATAAATTTATCCTGTTATATGTTTTACGAAATTAAATTTAAATTTAAATTTTTTATTTTTTAATATTAATTTGTTATGATTTTATAATTCCAATGATTAAAAAAAGTATTTATCCAAAAAAATAATCATTTCTTTAAATTTTAATTAGAAAACACTGACTTAATTGATTGGATTATCGGGTTGAATAATTAATTATTAATTAATTTTTTGTTTAATTTTAATTTAACCTAATTAAATTTAATTGGGTATGATTGAACTTATCTTTTAATTTTTAACAATCTAATCTAATTTTAATTGGTTGACTTATTTGGTTAAATAATTATAAATTTATATTATTTAATTATTTTTTAATAATATAAGATATTTATCAATTTTGTTGATAACTAATTTTTATATAAAAAATATTAATCATTTTTAGTAAAAGAATTCCTCTTTATCAAATTTTTTACCTATACAACTTAATCTAAAATATTGTTTAAAAAAGTAAACTTGTTTTTACTCATAGCAATGAAAGTAATTGTTTACCCTAAAAAAATGTATTTGTTAACGTTCAGAATAAATTATATCTCTATATCAAAGGTGCAAGAGTTAAATTCTTTAATAATTAACTTTTTTCAAATTCAATTATGCTTTAAACTACTCAGCAACGTGATCAACTTGAGCCGCTCAATAAAATTTAGAAATACAAAGCGGATCTAACCCAGCTTAGGCTTATAACATGTTTGAAAAATTGTTAATGGAGGAATCATGTTTAAAATGTAAAGTTATAACTTATAATTCTTAAAAATCACATTCGAAACATAAAATATCATATTCAAAACATAGAACCAAAAAAATTATATTTTCAACCAATAAAATATTAATCAATATAATTTTTAAAATAATTATATTACATAAATTAATAAACTCATTCATGGATCTAGTATGATTTGGAACTTATAACAATTTGAAAGAACTTTTTTTCACAATGAACTAAAAACATTGAATAATTGATTTCTAGAAGAGTAATGATATATGAATTATTTTTTATTTTAAATATTTCATCAATATTTTTCTTTTTTATTTATTTATCTTCTTTTATTATATCATAAATTATATTAAATTTTGTATATTATCTCTCTCCATAGGTGTCTAATAGTATTATGGGTATCATCAAATATTTTTCTTTCTTGAACCCTTCCCAAAATAGAATTTGAGTTACAAGATTTTGTTCGTATGCAAAATTTCTTTATAATAACAACGTGTCATGATCAAAATTTATCTTTGATTTAGTGTTTGAGAGACATCGTGTCTCTTACAAAATTAAATATATATAGGCTTGAGAAGTAAGATTTTGTTTTTCAAACGTGTGCATGAGAATGGATAGTCTATTATCCTATTTGAACCTTTCTCATCATTCTTAAACCAAATTAATTTGTTTTTATCATATTGGACTTGACTTTGACAAGACAAAATCTTTCTAAAAAGTAGAATAGTTTGTTTTTAATTAATTCATTTTTCTTTAAAATTAAAAAAAAATGACTTGTAATCATTCTTATTAACGAGCGTTTGAAAAGTCTTAGTTATGAACATTGAAAAATACTTTTGATTACTTTAATACACAAAATACTACTTTTTATACTTTTAACGAAATAAAACTTTTTAAAATATTTTTTAATTATTTTTGTTTCTTTAAGATATTGATTAACATTTATTTGAAATAAAAAACCCTCTTAATGATATTTTTCAAATACATAACTTTTGATTGAAACTCCTCACAAAATTGGCTCAAGTGAGTTGATTCGTTTTATTTTGACTTTAATTTCCATGTATTGTCACTATATTTTTTTTTTTTTACGTTATCAAACAATAAAAGATTTCATTAATATAATTACATAAAACTCAACAAACTTAACATAACATAAATGATATTTTATGATTAATTAATAATGTATTTTTTTTTACATTATCAGAATATATACCATTTACTCTTTAGTCATATTATCACATTTGTGATGCACTTGAATCTTTTAATTTAGACAATGCCTTTTTTTCACATAGGAGATAATTTTATTCATGTTAAAAAAATTATAACATGGCAGTAAATTTTGTTCTCCTTACAAATATAATATCTTTCAACAAGAATTTGAATATTGGTTGAATGAGAAAACTAATCCCTTTTGTTGGTCAGACGTAAAATGAGATATTAATAAAAAATTTCTCACAAGATTTAAATTCCAAATCTTATATTTTAGTTTAAGTGAGACACGTATAAACCACCAATTAAATGCACTAATTTAATAATTCATTAATATCGTATAGAAGTTTTTTCACAACAAGTAAAGGGAAAGCACGGAACGAACACGCAATTGGTGTTGCCCCATAAATATACACTGTGACGCAACAGCCACATTCGTGGTGGGACAAATACTCAAATCAGATACTACTGCTGTGCTGATATTTTCATTTGTAATTAATTACTAATTAATTGTGTTATTTTTTCATTGATAATAATTAATTCTATTCTTTTTCTAGAACAATAGTAATAATAATAGCGAGTACTATTCGTAGGAGTAGTAAAAGAGTTTCCGCCGTTTATAATTGACTAGTAAGATTGTGATATTTTTCATTTCCGCTATTTTTATTCTGTGTTTCAAAAGAGAGACTCCTATTTTGTTTCAGACAAAGTTTTGTTGCAAAGCAAAAAACTACGAGGAGCTTTCCTCCATACGAATCAAAGGAGGAGAGAGAGAGACAGAGAGAGAGAGAGAGAGAGGAGACACAGACACAAAAGAAACGTAAAAAGCAATACACAAAAAAAAGGTTCAGATTCGATCTCTTTTTTTGTTCTTCCATTTATATCTGTTTTATTTTATTTTTCTTACTTTCGGCAATTGCATCTCATCAAACTCGTTTTTTTCTTCTTACCACCTTCATTTCCGCACTTGCTTACTCCTCAATTCTCTTTTTTTCTTCGGGATCTCAGGTGGGTTTCCGTTATTTCTCAATTTGGACGCATATTTTTGCTTTATTCTCTTGACTCTGCACGCTCCATTGAAGATTCGTTCTAACTCTTTCATTGTAGCAAAGCTGCATTTTTTGATGTTATTAGCTAGATCAGAAACATGTGAATGCCCCAATTGCTAATATTCTTATTTTCCTTCTGGATTTTGCATGCAAGTGGTTGTTTAATTTGGTTGTGGTGGCTATTCAACTTTTTTCTCTGCATTTGTGAAGCATTATTTTCTTATTTGAGCTTGAAAATAATGGTATATGCTAGGTTGAATTTTGGTGAGAATAAAATGCATTTGATTCTCTTTTGCCGTGATGGTTGGTTGCAGGTCTGTGCCTCCTCCTATATGTAATAGATAGTTTCTGAGACAAAAGAAAAAAAGAAAAAAATAAAATAAAAGGACCACATGGATTATGAAAACAACAGTTGGATTTGGGAGGGGGTAAACTACTACCCGCGTGTGTTTGGTGGTCTAATGGTTACAGCAGCCTTGCTGGGCTTGTCAACCAGCTACTTTGGTGGGATTGGGGTTCCTTATTTGTCACTGCCATGTTCCTGGTCTAATTTGGGGATTTTTCACAAGAAGAAATTGGGGAAGAGGCGCATTCGGGTGTACATGGATGGCTGTTTTGATCTGATGCATTATGGCCATGCCAATGCACTCAGGCAAGCAAAGGCTCTAGGAGATGAACTGGTTGTGGGTCTTGTGAGTGATGAGGAGATCGTGGCCAATAAAGGGCCACCCGTTTTGTCCATGGAGGAGAGGTATGTATATTTGATGTTGTATAGCCTTTTTGATTCTAAAGTGATGTATATTTACCCCTTCTCTTGTATTGCTGATTCTGAAAACTGAATTATGGAAGTGAAGTTTTTATATGAAAATCTATTTATCTTCCAGGCTGGCCCTTGTCAGTGGATTGAAGTGGGTGGATGAGGTCATAACTGATGCTCCTTATGCAATTACTGAGCAATTCTTGAATCGTCTCTTTCATGAATACAAGATTGACTATGTCATACATGGTGATGATCCTTGCCTGCTTCCAGACGGAACAGATGCATATGCTGCAGCAAAGAAAGCTGGTCGTTACAAGCAAATTAAACGTACTGAAGGAGTTTCCAGTACAGATATCGTAGGTACTAAGCTTCCATGTTGATAATTGATAATTTGATACTCCCCAATGATTTTCATAAATCATTGTTAAGCTAATAATATGTATTTGATCTAACTATGTTTCAATACAGGAAGAATACTGTCTTCTTTAAGAGATCAAAAAAATTGTGAAGATCATAATGGCACTGAGGTAAAACCTCAAGAAGAAAACCAGTCACAGGCTTCCCACATAGCCCAATTCCTACCAACTTCTCGACGTATTGTCCAGTTTTCAAATGGCAAGGTATATTTTGGTTGCTTGTGTCATGTCTATTCTTTTAAAGAAATGGTGTATATTTGGTTCATAATTCTAGAAACCAACTTATTCTCTGGTGAATATTTATTTTGATATATTGATGCTATTTCTTTAAGAGCTATGCTAAACCATGTCAAGATTTACATGGCTTTGCTTAATGCAACAATGGTTCAAAATTTATGGGACAATTAGTGGGTTCCAGTTGAAAATAGTTAGAGGCAATTTGTCTTCTTCATTACAGTTTGCAGAACTTTTTCCTGCGATGATCCGTTGTCACTTCATCTTATTTTAGGGTCCTGGACCAAATGCACGTATTGTATACATTGATGGGGCATTTGATCTCTTCCATGCAGGCCATGTTGAGGTACACTGTTAAGTTTTGTAAAGTTCATGATCAAACAGGCAGACCCCGTTTTACTTATTTGTTGTGCTATAATTGTGTTTTATTTATTTTTGCATGTTCTTTCAGATACTTAAGAGGGCTAGGGAACTTGGAGACTTTCTTCTAGTTGGTATCCACTCAGATGAGACAGTGAGGTATATGATTTATTATTGTGCAAAGTTGATTTTATGGGTATTATCTAGTGGTGTTAACCACAGATAAGAAACTAACAACTCTTCTGCAGTGAGCAAAGAGGAAATCACTATCCAATTATGCATCTGCATGAGCGTAGCCTTAGTGTGTTAGCTTGCCGTTATGTTGATGAAGTTATTATTGGTTCACCTTGGGAAATTACAAACGACATGGTGACTCTCTGATTCTACACTTTTTTGGATTTCATTGAAGTAGCTTCACCATTTAATTTGAAATTGTTCTTGGTGCATTGACTAATATTAACTGTGGTTTCATGAAACTTCATCTCCACCTTTTCTCTTGTAAATTTGTTGAATGCATACATTGCAAATACAACTATTTTTGGATAATTTGAATCGATTGGATATTTTCATTATCATGAGGTTTATTTTTTTAACACGTTTGTTGCCTCATCTGAAGTGTTCTTGATCATAATTTGAATCCGATATTTTCTTTATGATGAGGTTTATTTTTTGGAATCAAACAGATCACCACTTTCAATATCTCAGTAGTTGTGCATGGTACTGTTTCTGAGAAGTCATTAAATGTAAGTGTGCTGTACTTTTACTGTTTACTTGGGATACAATATCATTTCCCTATTTTTGGCATATTACTGAACAAGTTGTAATATGCAGTGTGAACTAGATCCATATGAGGTCCCTAAGAGCATGGGAATATTCCGCTTGCTCGAAAGCCCAAAAGATATTACTACTGCCACAGTTGCCCAAAGGATAATGGCTAATCATGAAGCTTATGTGGTAATTTCTTTAACAATTTTTTTTCTCCGTTTTTGCTTTCTCAATATTTGAGCAACCTTCAAATTTTGTTGATATGGTTAGTCGGTTATTCTAATATATAAGGCCACTATCAAATTTGTCAAAAGTGCTGTTAATTTTATAATCCTTCACAAGTTGCATAGTTTCCATATCAAAGTCAAAGATTTATTAAACATCTACATCTGAAAGTGTACTACTCCACTTGCTGGAATTTGATGTGATCAACCCAAGAATTATTCCCATACTGCTGAAGCATTTGAAAGGGTTATATGTATGCTTTACATTCACCCTTTTGGATCTTTTTTCCTTTTATCTTTTCAGTCAAAATTGTGATTGATTTTTCAGCTGTAAAGATGACATAATTGTCTGTTTCCTATTATTGTCTGATGCAGAAACGCAATGCTAAGAAAACTAGGAGTGAGCAGAGATACTATGAAGAGAAAAAATACGTCTCTGGAGACTAGAGTGTATATAATGATCTTTTACATTAGTTCGGTACTGCTCTTCAAGCTTGACCCTGTCACAGAGATGCTACCTATAGTATGAATTGAATCTATACACACTTTGTCAAGGAAATTAGTGCAGGATATGTATAACACAGGAGTGGCGATCACTCAGGAATACATATGTACTTTAATATCCTGACGTTTTATTTTTGTTTTCTGAAAGGCAGCCATGTGGTTTGCTCACCAGTTTTATGCCATTTGGTTTTTGCTGTGGTTTTGGTGTTTTTGGTGTACTCCAATTAGAGATCCCTTACTCTGATAGTATGTATTGTGACCATCAGAAGTTATACGCATCAGAAGGGCTTTGCCTTTATTTATTTCTACTCAGCAGAGTTATTTGATTTGGAGTGTGGAAAACCTGTCCCATTGTTTCTTATAGATAAACCAAAAAAGAAAATGCAAGCAGCTTATTTCTGTTGCAATCTGCACCGTTCTTACAGGGGTTCAAGTATGGTTTATTCTGCCAATTGTACCGAGACCGGTTGATATTACGTAATATGTTGGTTTAGGGTTGTACAAGAATTAAGAGAATTAATAAGTTTCCTTAAAATTAAGAGCAAAAATTGACTGAATATTCTTACTGTAAAATGAAAATTGATAATTTGCCAAAATGACATTTATTTTAAATAAGAAGTAATCATTTTTTATGACTGTTTATTTACTTTTTAAAATTAATACTACAAGATATTTTAATCATTAACAATTAATATTGTTAAATAAGTTAATTTAATCTTTAAACTTCAAACCTATCGTCAGTTTGATCCTCAATTTAATAATTATGAGTTGAATCAATCTTAAACATTAAAAACTAAATTGAATAGTTATGCACTAAAACAAAGTATCAAAATAATTATGAGTGCCTTGGACTTTTTTTTATAGAAAGAGTACCTTGGACATATGAAATCAGAAATTGTAGTGATGACGCCATGAAGTAAAAACGGGTGGAAGTAGGAGTGAGAAGTAATGACGACGACAAATGGAGTAATGGCAGCAACATTTAGGAGCAGCGAGCAGTGTAAAGGGGATTGTCGTGGCAACAAAGGTGTCCATAGAAACAATAATAGTGATGATGAATGGTGTGGTAGTGATATAAGTGATGCCCGTGTGTTTGGTTTCTCGTCAGTGCCACCTAATATGCATCTATTCTGAAGCTTTTGTTTTTGACATGAAAATCATAGGCTAGCATGCATACAAAAGGCACGAACCAACACATACGCGGCGATAATAACAAAAGCAATGACAGTTAGTGATGATAATATATAACAATGACAATTAATCATAATGGAAGCGAGAACATTAATATTTGTTGGTAAAAATAACAACATAAAATGACAAAACAAGGAAAAACAGAATTTAAATAGAGTTCCTTATGGTTATCTTTTTTCCTTTTACCAAAGCCTAAAATCTCTCCCAATAATTTCACGGTCTAGTAATCTGTGTCATCGTAATTTCAATCATGGATCCAGTGGGTTACAGTTAAGCACACTAAAAACAAAACAGAGCTCCACTTCAGCACAATGACAGTTACTGTAGTAATAAATTGGCTTTTCTTATTCAGATCATTCCTTTGCAGCAATTCAAAGATGGCGACAAAAAGACATTATACACATTAATTTCTTTTCTTTGTTACACTTGGATGGCCTCTTCCAAAGAGAGATTCCCATACCGCAAAAGCAAACTTAACTACTAGTTTGGTCTACTAGTTCTAGTCTAGTGCCCCTTTATCCCAAATAGGAGAAAACCTCACTTAACAGCAAATAAAATAGTGGTATATACTATCAAAATAAAATAAAAAAAAAAAACAAATTTCAGCGGGTCCATGTAATGGGGGTTGAGGTGTTGTGAGGAAGCTGTGGTAACAAGCAGTGTTGCTGGAAACCCTCTGTTATTCCACCGCGTGTCGTAGGGTAGTGAATGCTTGATGTTGAAGTTTTAGCGTCAGTGTCAGTGTCATCTTCTTGTTCAATATCCATCATCATGGATCCCACATCTTCTCCTTCTCCCATTTCATCAGCTTCCATCAACTCAGCATTTGTGTTGTCAGAATCATCAACAGCGGAGAACTGGTAAGAAGGTGAAGGTACCCAAGGCACAAGAGCCAATTCATCATCATTTTCCTTCTCACGTAATTCTAACTCTGTCACGCGCTCACATTGTTTGGACCACAGATATTGATCTGCAATTAGAATCATGCTATCTCAATTAAGAACACTAATAATAAATAAGATGACACAAGTAAATTAGATAAAAATGTGTTTTACATCCTCAATTTTCGGTCAAAAAATATTCTTAATCACTGTATTTTAAACGATATCTTTGGTATTCATGGTCCTCTTGGAAAATTAGGTCACAATTAAATAAGGTTTCCATACAATTTCCACTAAATAAACAATGTCAGAAACATAAATTCGGTAACAATTCTCGCTAGAACAAATAGTTACGGTCCTTGTATTTTTCATAATTGGTGAATTTCTGCTACGATCCATCTCATATATTAGGCCCAAGAGGATCATTTCAGTAGCTAAGAAATGGAGCGGTTATGAAGTTTACAAATAGACCCTTTTTGGTTGTTAGGATAAATATCTCAGGCAGATTCTAGAATATTATTTTTAGAATTCTGTTAGCAATTGCTGGTGCTCTGCTTATATATATCCCTGTAATTCCATTGAGAGAGTAATGAAGAAACAGAAATATTATAGTAAAACACATTTGATTTGATGGAAGAAAAGACTTACTGTTCCTAATTCCATTCATAAGGTCAGAATCGAGAGTGAGAGAGAAAGAGGAAGGGGAATGAACGAGAGGCTTGAAGAGAACGAGAGCTCTCTCCTCGTTAGGTAACGGTTCGTCCTCTTCCACAATTGGCGGCAACTCAGCGTCCTGAAACGGTAACGAACGGAATCGATTAGTAAAAATAATGAACAAACAAGTTTGGTTGGTTGTTGATGGCGAAGAACAGAGAGAGGAAATACTAACGATACGGCGAATCTTGGTTGCCGGAGAAGCGCGAGGGAAATCGTCGTTAAGTTCATCGACGCCTCCTTTCCTCTTCAGTAACCGGTGCAGCGCCATGGAGATGTAAAGCTAAGGAATCGAATGAGCTAACGAAGCGATGGTGAAATTGGTGTGTTGTGATTTTTTGTTGAATTAAAGAAAGAAGGGAAGGAGTATTTATGGAGTGGGGTCTCGATTTTTCTGGAATTCTTCAGTGCTAAATCTTGCATTCCCAAACCTTCCACCCCTGATACCACCTCTTAACCCACGTGTCATAATCTTCACTAATTCTTTTGAAGATTTTATTAACCCATGCACTTTACCGTAACTTTATCTATTACTTTTAATAAAATAATTATTTTTTATTTTAAATTATTTTTTAATATATATATACACATAACTTTTTATTTTTTTTCCATAAATCTTTAAAATGATTTTAGAAAAAACTGTTACCACTAATTATATATGTATATGATTTTCTTGTTGAATCTTTTAGTAATTTTTTGATTAAATGATATGCTTATTTGAATTTAAAATATTTTTACGTCTTCCATTTTAATTTGATAAGATTGATTATTCTCATTTTCATGTGATACATTCTCTCTCTATATATATATATAATATGATGATAATATTAGTAATGATAAATTTGCGATATTTTAGAATATTATAGATTAAATTTTAAAAATTTTGATTATTTGTTTAATGAATGGAATGAAGATTTTATAGTTAAAAATGTTTTATTTTAAATTTAAAATATTTTCATTTATATTTTATTTAAATCTAATAATTAAAATTAATAGTTTTCATTCTCATATTAGATGATCATTTATATATATATATAAAGATTATTTAAAAATAAAATTAATTATCTAAATTTTTTTCACTCAAATATATAAAGATAATTATATAATTTAACTTTTCTCAATTTATCGTTACATATTAATTTTAATATTATCATGCATATAAATGAGTACCATCAATTTTTATTGTATTATCATTTTAAAAAATTATGTTGTGATAATATTTTCATATTTTGATTAATAAGTTGAAATACCTTCATTCCACAAAGGATTGTTACTGATCAAGTCAATCAATGGTGGGTTGCTTAGAGGGGTTCCTGTTGTCAACAAGTCACCTTCTATTGGAGCACCAAATGCATTAGCTCCATCCCATAGACTGATAACAACCAGGGAGAGGAAATAAGAACAGTAAGATGTATCAGTCTACAGAAAAAATTGAGAAATAATGCATTATATATAGCATGCTACTCCTGATCATAATAGAAGCAAGATCAAAGCGAAAACCTTCCACGTGCATTTCTGTTACCCAATATATGTTGTATAAGATAAAAATAGTAAGACCTTCAATTAGTGATGTGTTGCAAACACATCCTAAATATAGCATTAGTTTAGGTCATATTTAGAGTAAATAGTTAGAAGATAGTATAAATATTAGGCATATTTAATATATTATGTTATATAAAGCATTTTAATACCAATTAAGTGTTTGCAGGCCAAAACAAAGGAAATTAAGAGCAAATAAAGGAGAAAGCAAGAGCTGCCATATCACGCGCATCGCGCCACAACTCACGCGGTTCACTTGGACGTCCAGAAAGAATCACGCGACTCGCGCCAGGTTTCACGTGAGTCGCGTGACAAACTCAAGAATAAGCCATTTTAGCTCTGACCTTCCACGCGACCTACTTGGGGACTCACGCGAGTCGCGTGAATACTTCAAGGAATAAGCAATTCAGCTCTGCCAAGTCACGCGATCCACTTCACAGGTCACGCGCATCGCGTCATTCACTACTGCCAGATTGCGCGACTCGCGTGATGTCGTGCGCGAGTCGCGTGGACTTGATTTCTTGCCTGAATTAAACAGATATTTGCTTCGAAATTAGGCAAAAGCTGTTGATAAGTTACTGTAATTAAAACACTCGATAAATAAGGG
>PYAF01002419.1:882321-899543 GCA_007407185.1 Glycine tomentella | reverse complement strand
ATAATAATAATAATAATAATAATAATAATAATAATAATAATAATAATAATAATAATAATAACAGTAAAGGGTATCTTATCCATTTTAAAACTTTATTTAAGGGTTTATAATTAATTACTAACCTAGGAGTTCCTCGTTCTATTTCAGAGGCCTTCATAACATAAAATCTTGAACAACAACAACAACTTGCTAAAAGATACATCATGATCTTTATTTGCGATCACGTACATTCCATAATTTTTTTTTAAAAAAATCCTTATTTTCTTTATTTGCGATCACGTACATTCCATAATTTTTTTTAAAAAAAATCCTTATTTTCTTTTTTTCAATTTTCTCTGTTGATGTTTTATGATTATTATTGTTATATTTTGTAAAAGATATTTGAATAAGATTTTAATGATTGTGTCTTTGTGATATTCTATTATTATGTTTTATAAATGATTTTGAATGGGATCTTAATTTAATTATTATTATAATTTTAATCAATATTTTATGTATTCATTTTTTATAATTAATTAAAGTGTATATAAGGTATGAATTTCTATGTAATCAATGAGGAGTGACACGTGTATTTATTTTTCATAATTAATTAAAGTGTAGATAATGGTACCGGTATGAATATTTATATAGTCAATGAGGAATGGTTAGTGTAATATAGAACCTATTCATTCTCATCTCTAAACACATTCTTATTTACTTATTGGTTAAATTGTTTTTTTTCCTTAATTTATTTAGTAGGTTTAATTTTGCCCCTTTATTTTTAAAATTTTTAATTGGATCTTTTATTTTTTTAAAATGAATTTAATTTAATCTCATTTTTCTTTTTGTCAACTCCAAATATTTTTAAAAAATTTTAAAAAAAACAGAGACTAAATTGAACTTATTTTAAAAATAAGAGACCTAATTAATTTTAAAAAAATAAAGTTATCAAATTAAACCTACAAAATAAGTTATGGACAACAAAAAAATTAATCTTACTTATTTTAAAAGGAAATCGATGTTGATATGTGGGCTAATCTAAATGCTCCAGAAGCCTACCCAATATATTTCTCTCCTTTATTCTTGAAAAAGTTATCTATTTTTTAAAAAATCGTTTATGTGAAAGTGAATAAATTGTTTGCAATCTCACATTCTAAAACCATTTAAGCCACAAGTTTTACAAATCAACCCACGTAAATCTACAATTAAACACATCAATACTTTAATATTGCCAAGCTCGTATGAGCCATTACACCGAATTATTCATGAACATATATCCACCTTAACTAAATTTAACAAAAAAATATAATCTTTCAAACTTCATTAAAATTGAAAAGACTAAATTATAAATAAAAAATTGATAATAATAAGCAAAGGGATGACATTATCTACAACTTACCTCATTATATCACTTTGTAGTATATTGGAGTTAGAAGTAACAGCATACCAAATGCAGTGTCGGAGTCTCCACTCTCCAGTTTGTGCTTGAGAGACTTACAGTAACTTGGATTTTGAATCATGTTTCCGAAGTCAATATGCTTAAATTATCAAGGTGAATGAGAATCAAAGGAGTAGGTAGAATTTAATCAATTTATTCCAGACTAAAAAAAATTTCGTTACATGGAAGGGATAACAGGAAAGTCAAGCAGAGTATGAATGGAAAATGACAAATGAATTTCATGTACAAATAAATTTCTTTATATATGTATAATGCATATAAATCCAGAGTCAAATCAATAACTGATTTTTGACAGGAATTAGCAAAGAAAAAAAAAATAACAAAACAACCCAGTTTGTAAGAGCTGTAGCTATACATATAAGGATGATAGCTCATGCCCTTTTCTTTAATTTTCATTGCATTTCCATTTAGAAGTTGGAACACATGTTAGATAGTGACACCAATGGCAGTGATCATATCCACTCTCACCCCGGAAGAGCATCACTAGAGCAATAGATAACCTGACATTCAACAAAATAAAAGCAATGGTTAGAGAACTAAAGAAATGTACAAGTTGAAGACAAACTATAACTCAAAGCAAAGGAAAGCAAAGCAAGTGACAGAAATCACAGAATTAGCATTGGTTGATATGGAGTAGAATGAAGCAACAAATAACCAGCTTTACATTTCCTAACAGGCCATGTGATAACTAAACATCTCTAGAGATCAAATTTAAGATTTACTTTATACAATTATCATATAGCAAATTAATATAATTTCATCTCCTAGACCAAAAACAGCTGAACCATGACAATAATATAGCTTTATGAGTTTCATGTATTTAAGAAAGTAACTCACCCAACAACCAGTAAAATGGCAGAGACAATCCATAGAACATACTGGTAAGCCTTGTATTTTGACTTGAGGCGAACACCAGCAGGGAGACGACGTTGTTCTAACCACCCAAATTGAGGGCGGAGCAGCAAAATAAACCCAAGGAGAAATCCTGAGAGGAACCCCCCAATATGAGCAAAGTTATCAACATGTGGCAACATTCCAATGGCAAGATTGATGACAATAATAAACAGAAGTGTGAACAAAGCAGCTGCCTGCAAAATGCAGAGGAAGAGTGTTAGAAACTTAGAAATGAATGTCAAATATACTATATAAGTATTATCCATAAGCAAGTCATTTAACCTAGTTGATGGAAAGAATAAAAAAAGAAAAGAAAAGACCAAAAGTGTTTTTTCAAATCAGCACAATTAGTTCATGTAAATTGATAAGAATTTTAGAATTAACCAACCAGGATGTTTTGTAAATTCAGTTTTAGTAATTGGACAAGAAAAAAATCAACAGTTTATGACGATGCATTCAAGAATTTGTCAGTCTTTTCATAACATTAATCATTTTCCTTTTCAAAAGAACTAACAAACACACAGAAAACAAAAATAGGATGGGAACCAATGACTTTATACTCACCTTATTGGTATAAATACTCCAGTTTGTGATAAGTTCTGAAAGCATTGCACCAAGAAGTCCAAATAAGGCACCAGAAGCACCAACAGAGATATTGTTTCTAATGAATAAAGAAGACAGTACACTCCCGCCGAATCCAGACAACAAGTAAATGATTCCTATCCTCACTGCCAATGTTTTAAAAAATGCGAGGTCATAACCATTCAAAAGCAAAATTTGAAGAACACAAAAGAACATGAACACTTCCAAATGGGTGAGCATGTCCATAGGTATAAAACTAAAACTTGAATGTTTTTTATTTCCTAACTTTGTGTATAAATTCACACTAAATGGAATTGCTTCTAATAAATAAGCAGATAAAAGAAACATACCAAACCCAAATTGTTGTTCAAGGCGAATGCCAATGAAGACCAGACTCAACATGTTGGCAGCCACATGAACAACTCCAGCATGCAACCAAATGCAAGTGACGAGCCTCCATGCTTGATGATGATTCACAACATCATCCCACCGAAGTGCTCCCATCTTTGTTAAGCTTAAAAAATGAACCAAAATTAAATCAATAAATCTGTACGAAATCTCTATACCGCCATACTAGCAAGCAGTTTGGCCAATGAACTTCAACTTAAACAAAGGAAAAAAACCAGCCATCAAGGCTAGAAAATAGGTGTTCTTACTTTCTTTAGTGGTGGTTTTGAGTGCACATGTTGTGCTAAAGCCACGTTTTCTTATCAATAGTTATCTTTCTTTTGCCTTTCAAAAAAAAAATTATTTTCCTTAGTGGGTCAATCATTTATTCTTCTCATAAACACCAAAGACAAAATCAATTACCACATTTATTGTGTGCTAAAGGGTAGAAGGAAAAGGGTGATTTTAAATTATCACCAGCAAAGCAAGCATCCAAAAATGGAAAAAGCTAAATAAAAACATTGTCATTTGTATAATAGAAGACAACAAATCCAGCTATTCATTTAATTTAGGGTCAAGTGTGTGTTAGGTTTCCATTTTATTAATTTTTCTGTCAAATTGGCCTTAATTTTTATCCTCCTATCTCCGATAATGGGTGAATTTCGCCCCTCATAGCTCATACTAAAATCCTAAGTTTCTTAAAGAAAGAAAAAATTCACCAATTGTCAAAAAAGTAAAATGATTTTACCGATTATGAGAACCAATACCAATTTTAGCCGGAAATTGAGAGACCTAAACACATTCTAACTATGTATGTTCATGAATCAAAAATGAAAAATTGACTTCACTTAGTTCACTCTATGACTCAATGTTCACGGAGACACGTGAAAAACCAAAATTCACTCAACCAAAGAAGAGAATAGTTCAAAACTGATGCCACGGAAGAAAAACAAAGCCAGTCATATAAGCAGATCACAAAAAACCGACACCCGACTCATCGAATTAACCGAATTTCAGCACCCAACAACTCAAAATCAACAAAACAACTAATTCAAAAACACAAACAAAAAACTAAAAAACTGAAATAGAAAAGAAAAGAAAAAAAGTCAGTGAATTGAGCTCTTACGTGGATGAAGAGGGCCCAAATAACGGATTTTCCCTAAGGGGCTGAAAGGAGAAGCGACCCAGAAACCTGGCGACACAATCCCCTTCAAAGCCGAGATTTTTCCTGGGACAATCGTTGACATACATGGCCACAACGAACACCACAACGTTAACCGCCACAAACAACGGCACGAGCCACGATGTCCAATGAATTTCCTGGTCGTAAACATAGGAAGTGGGAGCAGCACTGTAACTTATGTTGTTGTTGTTCTTGTTCGCCCCTCCACTTTCTAGATCTCTCCGTGTTGTTGAAGATGACATGGTTTTTGTTTTTCGTCTCAACAAAGAGACTCTGACTCAAAAAGTTTCAAAGAAAGACTCAAAGTTTCTACTACGCAAAAGGGTGAGTTGGGAAGAAGAATAAGAAGGTGGAGAAGGGTTTGGAGCTTAAATCTGAAATGGAAAATTGGAAAGGAAAGTGACTGGGAAGGTGCGTGTCACCGAGTAGTGGATGGAGACGTTTCAGGCTTTTCCAATTGTAACTACTGATGCTGCATTATTATTTATTAACAAACTTAATATTAATTGTTGAAGTTATAGATATTTGGATGAAAGTTAGAAATGTGGATTTTGGATTCTTAACGTAGATTTTTTAAAATTTTAAGCCACAAAATGGTGTTATAATGATTTTTCTCAACTAATGTTCAAACATGTATTTTATTAGTTTTATGGAATAATCTTAAATTTGTTTACATTAATTTGAGTTTTTTGATGATGAAATGTCACTAATTTGAAAATTAAATTCTTAAGTTATTTTTTATATGTTGATAATTTTAAAAAATCACTATTAATTAATTAGAAATTATTTTAATATATTTTTAAAAAATCATTACAACAATCAGCGAATTTATTATTAATGTCAATATGTAATTAAATGATAATGTTAAAAACATGGATCTAATTCTTTTAAACTTTTTTGAAAATACTGTAGTTTATTTTAAAATACCTTGCTTAGAGTAATTGGTCAAATTAATTCCATATATACTTGGAATAATATTAAATGTTTTCTAAAACATTTTTAAGATAAAAAATAAAATAAATCAATAAATATATAGATATATATTTATAGTAGTATTAGTTTTAAGAAAGACTAGATTATATAATATACTGAAAAAAACTTAATTAAAGTTTATTTTGATTTTGAGTGATAAAATAAATAAATTTTTAGGTGTAAAAAAAAAAAACTTTAACTAATAAATTGGTATTTTGCGTGTGATTGTGTCCCACCGCTTCAATGCTTGGAGTGACGCGAAACAGCCAACGAGTCCTTGTCTTTGTCGGGTGACAGGGTATCACGTGACGAACACGTGGTTTTTAACCCGTTGACCAAACTTGACCGTATTTGTATCATGACGTGGCGAGTTCTGATTGGGTCTACGGTGTAGATTAGGTAAACAGTAACTGTGGATTGTGGCCGCGGCTCGCGGTGTTTCGCTTTCGGGGAAAGCCACGTTGTTGTTGGGATACTTTTCATTTCATGTATTTCTTTTTTTTTTTTTTCTTTGAGTTCTTTCATGTGTTTCTTGAGTTTATCTGTTGTTTTAACTTTGTCTAATGCTATATAGATTGAGTTTCATAGTTTAAACAGTCAGATACTCCATATCAGTTTACACGATGTCCCCATGTCATGGTAGATAGAAGAAAATACTAATATAATTTTTAGCTATTTTTTCAAAGTTTAATTGTTGATATAGTGAAGATTTTTACGACATTTCCAGCAGTAATTCTTACAGGATTCTTGAGCACAAGAATGAGATTTTATCTAGATTCACAGTTAGAGGAGACTGGGCTGTAAGCCATGATAGAAGATGTGATGTAATATGTTAGACTTAATTTAGAGTAAAAAAAATTGTTCAAATTCTATAATTTAATGTAACATAACAAAAATTGCAAAAAATAAATTGAGAATCAACGCTAAAAATAAATAAGAATCAACGGGTATACCATTGAAAATAGCCTTGTAGTATTGATATCAATCAAAAATCATCTTAAATATCATTTTTAAAATAATTATCACAAAATCTAACATTTTTATTATAAATAAAAAAATTGTTGTTGAATTACAAACCAAAAACGCATTAAAAGCCTTTACGGTAACTAGCACATAATATAATCAAATGATGATATTCTCCCCTGAATAAAAAAAAAAATCAAATCATGATATAAATATATCTATATATTTTAATTAAATTCACTTTTAATACGCACTCCTTTTTTAAAGGAATACACACTCTTTAATAGTTTAATCTTTACGGATCAATTGAAATATATATATATATATATATATATATATATATATATGAAAAGTTAAAAAGAAAGATTTGTACAAAACCAAAAAAGACACAGCAAGTGTGAACAAAGTGAGGAATAAAGTGTGGTTGATTATCATGAGAGCTGGTAGATAAAAATATGGCCCAAATTCGTAGAGTGACGCGTATATATCTAATTAGTGTAGGTTAGGACTAGAAAAATTTAAACCCGTTAAATTTGAGAGGTTTTTTTGTTGTTCAATTTGTTTCAATTATGGGTTAAATAGGTTAGACTCGACGCAGGTTTAACGCACTAACCAGCTGGTCAGAATTTTTGAAGAGTATTCATAATTTTTTATATACTTTTACAGATTTTTTTCTTCAATTTTTATATTTATTTTCTAATTTTTAATATTTAATGTGTTTTATTAGTTCTCTTAAAAAATATTTTACTAGTTAAACAATCAGACTCCTAACCCGCGAGCCAAATTAGACCAGACTTAGATTAGTGATTTCATAGGTGTATTTATTTTAACTAGATCCAATTTTTTGAATGGTGGTCCATCACGAAATAAATTTATATGGTTTTCCGTACACATACCTTCAACGGAAAAAATTCTCTTTTTGAAAGGTGGAAAAAAAAAATACTACAGTATATACGTTATGGCTTTATCCAAATTATCATAGGATAACTTTGTTTCGACTTTAACATGTTTTTTAGTTTCTTTTAATTTTTCGTTAAACTATTTACATTTTTTTATAACTTTTCATGGAGACTCATCTCTTAAGTCTTAACTATGATCAAGTTCTACTTATGTATTATTTAATAATTTTAGACTAAATTACTATTGTAGAATAATTAGCACTATATAATTGATATGTATAAGATGAGAATGTTGACTTTTATCTAACTTTAATATCGACTACAATATATTTTTTTTTTAATTGAGGTTCGATATTTTCTTACATTGATGAAGCTTTCTAGCACGATAAAGATATTATGAGTAAGTGATCCCCGACGGTAGTTTCGTAGTGGGTTTTTTAACATGAAAAAATGAGAAAGTGAAGAAATTGTCGAAATGTTAATAGTAAAAATTGTATTTATTTTTTTAAGATAATTTATTATTGTACATAAATAATTTTATTAATAAATAAATTTTTAAAGATAAAACATAAAATTCATTTTTGATGATAGATTCTTTTTAATCAAACAAACAATTCTTAATTTTCTAACATTTAATACATATAGTAATATGGTTTCAATAATAAAAAAAATATTCATAGATAATTCTACTTGTGTCATATAATAGTTTATAAGATAGTTCCTAAGTAGATTTTATAATAGTATTTTTGATTTAGAAGTTAATTTCGATAATTATTAGATTTCAATAGTAATTCTAATAATAACAAGAAATAGAGATAGGAATAATAAAAGTTTTGAGAAGAAATAAAGATTGAAAAAAGTGAAGGGTTTAGAGAGATATAGTAAAACAAAGAAATATGAATCATTAAAAGTGAGAACGAATACATATATGATGACCTCTGGACCAATAGTCAATTCTGATGTGTGAGGTTGTTGGTAATAAAGGATTTAAGTGATAATCATTCGGTCCACTGAAAATGGTCGTCGGAGGCAGTGTTATTAAAATCGGTTCGGATCGGCTGGTTGGACCAGTCCAGTTGGGAACCGCTGGTAGCTCCGAGCCGAGCTGGGTGTGAAACCGACCATGCAAGTGGCCCGATTAGGCCCAACAAGAACCGACCAGTTTCTGAAAAATCCGGCGACCCGGACGGGTTTGGGAACTTGGTGCTTCCTCCTTCACGGTGTCATTCTGGCCTTACACTTAGACCGTGGCGTTCTTCATGGCGCTTATATAGGCCACTTAAGTAAGAACGGGAACATAACAAGTAAGAACGGTAATAGAAAACCAAGCTAAATCTATTACCAACTCATAAGAAGTAAGAACGATAATAGAAAGAAAAATGGCGCAACAATGTGTAGAGAAGGAGAAAAGAAGCAAACGGCGCAACAGTGTGTTGAGAAGGCGCAGCAATGTGTAGAGAAGGAGAAAATAAGCAATCAGCACAGTAGTTCGAAAGAAGGAGAAAAGAAGAATATATACTAGGGTAGTAGGGTTATTTGGGCCAAATTTACTTTCTGTACCCATTTTTTTCTTTCTACAGTTTTCATATTATATTTCAAAATGAGCTTTTGTGTTTTAATTTAGGTCATTGTTATTTACAATCTTTTTTATTATTAATACATTTTACTTGTATTATCAACTTTAATACTTCAATTGTTATTTTGAATTTTTCAATATAAAATTATGGATGACTTTTTCTTAATCAAATAATGTTAGTTATATACGTATATATAATATAATTTTTAATTTTTTAATAAAGACCAGATCAAATCGGGCCAATTAGTGACCTACTGGTTGAACCAGTGACCCAGTGACCCACTACCTCGACTAGATCAATGACCGGACCGATTTTTATAACACTAGTCAGAGGTCTTATTTATAATCTTGTGATACTAACAGTCTAATTTTATGATTTTTGACACTATACAACAGTTTTCCTAAATATACATATCTAATGTTATTTGATGACTCCATGTAACTTCTTCCATTAACTGCTTCAACTACTCATTCGAAATTTGAAATAATATTTCTTTTGAACACTTTTAAACCCCATGTGTTTTAAAGACTCATCGTAAACGTCAATTTTTATCGAAAAAAATGTCTTCGATAACAAAACTTAGCTTTTCAAATTTCACTCAACTTATTGGTCACGTTTTAACATAATCTTCTAGCATTTTTGAAACACATTCTATCGAAATCAGATATACTCCATATATTAGATAATTTTACATAACATAGATAACACCACGGGAGACAATCTACATGGAAGGAGTTCCTTCATAGTAAGATGTCTCCTTATATAAGAAACGAGTGCTTAGGATATCTCTAATGGTAATTTCTTAAATGGGTTTTTGAAGTTACTTTTTTTTTTATTTCTATAATACTTTTTGTGGTTCCCACAATGTCATGTCAACTTAAGAAATTTGTACACAATTTTACTCAAATGATAAGAAATTTCAAGAAACTCACACTTTTATATTTTTTATTTTAACTTAATTATGGTTTATATAAATAACTAATTCAATTTTTGAATTATTACGTATAAAAATATTAAATATTAAGAAATGATAAAAAAAATACTCTATTAATTTTTTATAATAAGTTAAAAATAATGAAAAATTCACAATACATAATATTATTCAATTAAATAACAATGAACATTACATAATAATACATAATTAAACACAACAACATTGAAATTTTTTAAAAAAAACATAACAATGAAAAATATGTAACGTTGCATAAAAAAACTATGGATTTTGAGAATTTTCATTACTAAGTTGTGGTTGATTTTGCAAATAATTGTAATAACATTGATAACTATACTGATTGAGATCCACTTTAGAGAGAGAGAAAAAAAAAAGATCGAGGCTTGATAGAAACAAGAAAAAAAGAATTAAGAGTAGAGATATTGTGTGCAATACTATATCAATAAGACCCATATTTATAGTGAATAATATGTAATTTTTTATAGCAAGATCCATATTTTTTGCAACGGCACCATGAAAATACAATTGATAGATAAGAAGTCTAGTTTTGATTGCAAATGGTAAAATCCATAGTTATAATAATTTTGAAAAAAAATCATTGGAGAACCTTCATTCCCTAACATTTCAATTCCAATTTTCTTTGATTGGATTTATTTATTTCACATAAAAAAATCATTTCAATCTCCACAACTTTCATTCCTTCTTCTTCCTTTTCCCTTTTCTCCCCCACTGTCATTTTTTTTTCCTTTTTCCTTCTTCTTCATTTCACAACTACCCTTTGAGCCATCGGTGTCGCTGCTACCTAACACAACCATGTCGCCTCTTGAGCCACTGGTACCGCTCCTATGACTGCCCCTCGAGCCACCAACGTTGCTCCCTCACAACCACAACAGCTCCTCAAGCCACCACTGTCACTCACTCTGCAACCATCATCGCTCCTTGAGATGCCACCACCATTCTCTCGCACAACCACCATTGCTTCTGCATGCAATCACCATCGATGATGATGACATGGGTTTTTTTCATATTTGTTCAATATTCCTTTCCCCTTTTGTAATTTTCAAGATTTGTTGAATCTAGTTTGTATTTTGAGATGAGATTGCTTTGCTGGTTCGATGTTTCATATGGTGTTTTCATTTTGTTTGCTTAAAAATAAATTTTTTGTGTGAAATTTCATTTGGTCTTTTGTTGTTGTGATTCCAAATTGATTGTGTTAATTGTCTTGTTCTTGCGGTTATTTTTCCTCTTTTTTGTACATGGGTGGATTGAAGGTGATTGATGATGGATAATAGTTTTTTAATTTCTATTTGACAAAAACTAAGGAGAAAATTTTGTTTAAGTCTTTATGCAATTTTATTTTATTTTTTTCTCAACAGACAAGATGTCTAAAAACTTTATACTAGTGTTAACTAATAAAAAAAACATAATATTGTTAAGGTATATTTAGTGTCATATAAGGACATCTAATGTTATATTTGTATTTGTAGAAGCAAATAACACAAGAAAAAAGATTGGATTGTGTTTTTAGAAATTTAACTTTTCTTAAACCTGTAAAACACTTTTATCATCTTATGAATATAAATCGATCAGACGATGAGAAAAACAAATTTCTTTAAAAAGAATATGTAAGATCTAAAAACAAATTCAAAAATCTTTTATCAATTAAACAAGAAAACACACAGAATTTATAATGGTTCTTTTCAAACTCAAGATTATGTCCAGTTCTTGGCAACCACCAAATTTCTACTAACTTATCAAAGTTACAAGTATTGTTCGTTATCACTTTTGGCTCTTACACTTGCAAGCTCTACCCCAAGCTTGACTTAAAAATAGTATTATTTGTCCTATCAAGCCACTACTAGCTCTAAACAAATCAACAAGATTTGTTGGAAGATTGTCTACTGACTAAAATATGATCATCTAACAGAAAAATATATCACTTAGCACTTTTAGTCTTTTCTCTCAAGATATACGAGGTGTTTTGAGAGCTTTTGTATCTTTACAAGAATTTTACAAAAAAAAATTACAAGAAAGAATGAAAGAATGATTCGCATATGAAGTACCTAAAATACACTAGAAGAGGGGTTGAATAGTGTGATGGGTAAAAACTTTATCTTTTGAAAACTTTGAAGGTTTTTCTTAAACAAATATCAATGGACGATAGGTTTCGTCCAAGGGGTTCTAAAATCACTTTGTGCTTAAAAACCAATTAAAAAACTTGGACACAATAGTGTAAAAATAAACTATAGAAAGAAATTAGTTATATAGAAGCAGAAAAGAAATCACAGAGGTTTTATACTGGTTCATCCCAACTCTTGTACTACGTCCAATTCTCTTTCAAAACTTGAAGGGTTCCACTAATCAATTATTTGATTACAACCAAGTATTTTCTATGCCACTGATAGCTACAACGAGTACTCTCTAGGTCACTCCTAGCATCATCCTTAATCTCCCCCTGAGATTAAGATTCAAGTATTTTTTTTTTGTCACTAAGCCACTCTTAGCTTTCACAAGTAGTAGATGTTTGATAGAAAATGTATTCTAATCACTCAAAGAGTGTTTACATGATAAGCTTTAATATAATGAAACTTACTAACTTAGCATAGCTAAGATTCACTCAATTCGCTCAAGCTTCTTTTGTCCAACTAAACTGATAGTGTCACAATATTTTGTTCGTTTTGACTCAGATGATTCTTTAATGAACAACTTTATCATGAACATCTTCAAGCTTTATAATGACTTCAAAGCTTTGACTCATTGAGAAATCCCAATTAGTTGTTGTCTAATAGCTTGGGTGCTTTTACACGAGGCACATTACTGTGCAGAGAGAGTGTGTGGATTACAAACATCTTCTACAACAAATCTTCAGAGCTGATTTTTAGTGTACAATTCAAATACAACGTTAACAACATAGGACAAAAGGAATTAAGAATGTCAAGTCAAGACAATTTAAAACTTTTCTTTTGTGCACTATGACACGAATTGCTTACTGAACCATGGACATTACTTTCTGATGATTACTTTCAGTACTTGAGGATCGAGTAATTGTTCCATTTCCTTTGGACTATGAGCCAAGTGCTAAAACACTTGTCTTCTTAGGACTGGACGTTGAGACAATATCATCCAACGACTGATACTTTAGCTATTGCTAGAGTCTTTCTGTTCATGCTTTCTGCTTGTATCTCATAGAGATAGATAAACCTATAGCTTAAGCATGAGGGGTTAACACAAAATTTATAATTTATTAACATCAAAACCTTAGGGATTTAAGTGTAGATGATTCATGTCTGGTTTCTTCAAAGCTTCTTCTATATATAGTCTTCATCTCCAAGTATTCGTTGTCTCTCAATGATTGGATTATTCACTTTGTTCTTTGTATGAAGTCTTGAGTCCGTTGAAGCATTTAATGCACATTTTTTCTTCATGCAAAGTTCATGCTAATAGGATAATGTGTCTTGTACTTTAGCAGAGAAGTCACTTCTTTTATCATAGTAGGTTAGCAACAACAAAGCGAGCCTTTTGATGAAAATTAACGTCTTCTAGGCTGTGGACTTCTTTTATTCTTCATAGGACTTTGATAGATCTTAGAAGAATATTTTTTGCATGAAAGAATCTCAGACATAGAGTATTAAATGAATGTTTTAAATACACTACTTAAATGCTATATTAGATTATCTTATGAGTGCATCGTCTAAAAACTTCAGATGCATAAAATCATATCATGATCTAATAGTATATCAAACATAACTTTTATCATTTATATTTATTTGCATCTAATCAAAATAATTAGGATTTTTGATTTGTCTGTAAGACATAAATGTCTTTAACTTAACAATATCTACCTACAACCAATTAAGTAAATGAGTTTATGATTCATGCTTGATTAGTCATAACCTTGAATATAATTAAATTAGTTATTCATGTACTTCTCCAAGGTCAACAAGAATTTAACAAAGGAAGTTTCTTCTTCTTTGACTTTTAAACTTGAGATAAACTAAGTAATACTTTCTCTTCTCATCTAATCATCGAGAGACTTATGTAAGTCTATAATCTCACTTTAAAAACTTATATTTCTCATGAAAAAAGTTGTTTGCATGCAATAATTAGGGATGGATCTACATACATTGTAGTAGACACATTTGCTCCCACAATGTATTTTTTTTTTACTTGAATATGCTAAACAATATTTTTTATTCCCATAAAAAATAGATATTTACCCTATAAGATCATTTTTTTAAAAGATGAATAAGAAAAGTTATAAAAGATAAAACAGAAAATAAATTGGTACTAATGTTACTCACTTTATCCTTTTATTTTTTTTTTCAATTTCTCTCATATCCTTTTGATGAAATTTATGTTATTTTTCGTCTGATAAAATATTATATTAATTTTCTGGTCCATTGAAAAAAAAGGGATTCGTTAGTATTTGTATATCCTTGTGGTAAAAAAATTATATTATGTTTCTATTAAATTTTAGTGTATATTATATTTAACTTATTTTCAGAAATAATAACCTTTTCTATATAAATTCAGCAATAGTACATTGACAAATAACTTTTTTACACTATATCACCTAGTTCAAATTTGTATGAATAGTAAGATCATTTTTAATAATAATTACTTTAAAAGTTTCATCTTTGACGAATTTAACTAGTTAAAAATATTTAAAATAGTTTATACTAATAATATATAGATATTAAATTGTATTCTTATTAACCTTCTCAAAGAGTTATTTTAGAAAATAAGTAATTATTCCCAAACAAAATTTATTATTTTTCAATTCTAGATTGGATAAAAATTAAAATAAGAAGTAACTTTTAGTCCATCTTATTCCTCCCTTTTTTTCTTCTCATGTCTTTTACTAATTAAACTACTCAAAAACATATTTCTCTAAAGAAAGGTGTGACTTCTATAGTTAATTATAGTTCACCAATAAATACTTTCAAATTTAGTTGTGTTTAGTAGAGATGAATGAAACTATGACATTGTGAGTAATGGAAAGAAATGAAAAATGATGAAATAGAGCGGTTTGGGATTATTTGGTATAAATGAAAGAAAGTTAAAAAAAGATAAAATATTTGAATTAAAGTAATTAAAGAGGTAATAAAAGAAAAGAAAAAAAAAATCAATTGTGAAATTCTAATTTTACTCCAACATGAAAATATATATTTTTTTTTACGAAAAGCTTCAGCCGTTCATCCACTTCAACAGAGCTTGTCATTTAAGCTTTAAAAATTAGATTGTTGGGAGAACATGCAAATAGAGATAAGACTTGGTTTCATGACGATTTCTACTGTGCACAAGTGTGTTAGATATGGTATCATGCATAAATTATTTTAAACCCTTATATATAACAATAAAATGATTAAGGGTGTAGATCTTAGGTTGTACCATGTAACACAAAGCATGTCATAATATTGTTTTTCTATTTGATAATATTTTTATCGCAAAGCTCTTTCCCTCTTTCTTTCAGTTTCTTTGTCTGCTTTTTCAGATTCGCTCCACTGCAGCCCTTCCTTTGCACTCTCCTCCACCTCGACACTTTTCCCTGAAAACGTTCACCACCACCACATTCATGACCTCTCCTACATGACATCCAACCATGTGCCCTCCATCGTGATTTCTGTTTTGGGGAGGGGTGAGAATAGACGAGGAGGACACGGTTTTTGAATCATCTTCTCCTCATAGTGGTCACAGATCTGATCATGACAGTTGCACTCTGAGCGAGCGATAGGAAACAAAGAAGAAAGGGTAGAGAGAGTGAGAGACAAAGAATATGTCGATACCACACTGGGTAACCAAAAAGCACAACGATAGTGGCTCATGAAGTTTTTCGACGACAAATGTTTTCCCTTTTTTTTGTTTTTGTTTTTTCCCTCTATTTTCTTGTCTCTTTGTTTGTACATTGTTATGGTGATTTTCTTTTTAACAAATGGTGGCAATGAGGATGAGTTGATTTTTTGTTACATATGCAAAGCTATAAAAAAATTGACGCTTAATAAAACACATCGAACACTAAAAAATCACTGTTGTTTGTGGTTGCTGTGATTTCAAATTTCTCTAAGTCTACACACTACATTGTTTGTAGTTCCTTTCACTTTCTGGGTTTTGTTTTTCTTGAATGAAAATTGAATTTTGATTGTCAAATAAAGTGGAAGGATTTTGATTTTTAGAGTAAGTAAATATGGGAATGACGACATCGAAGGTTGTAGAAGAGAAAGGGAGATTACATAAAAGATGAAGGTGAAGGCAATGATGAGAGAGAAAATAATAAAAATGGAATTATTCTATATTTTGTTTTCATGTTACACCTTCATATCTCTGCTGTTAATTAGTTTATGGCTATATCCAATGGTGTTAAAAAACATTGGCATCGTGCCATACCTACCTCACTTTGGCACACTTGAGTTTGCTATGGTTTCATATTATAACCACCAAAATACCTACCATGAGAGTCACCTACTCATTTACAATAATGAAGGACAGGGATGGAAAGTATATAATTTACTATATACATTACAACTTTTAGTTGTTTTCACCTTATTTTTAAGGTGAAAGTAATTCATGTAAGATCAGCATGAAAAAGCACACTTTCAACTGCATTTTTAGATCATCCAAACAATCCAAATGAATTTCTTTCCACTCTTTTCACCAATGATTTACTTTCCACTTGTACATTTCATACGTTCCAAACACAATGTTAGTTGTTAGGAAATTATAAAGATATAGAACTTATTTGAGTAAGTTTCTTTAGAAACATTTCTAAGAGAAGAAAATAAGAAGAAAAATGATATGAGTTTTCCCATAAGTTGAAATGAGTTATCTATTAACTAATCATTAATTGATTTGTAGAAGTTCTCTCATATAATTTTTTTAAAGGATGAGAATACATCTATAAATTAGTTAATGATTAACTAATGAAGAGCTCTTTAAGATTTTGGAGAAAATCATTTAATTTTTTCTTCTTATTTTCTTATCCTAAAAGAACTTTTAGAGAAGCTTACCCAAATATGCCCATGATTGTTTAATTGTAATCAAAGAAGAATGTATTTTTAAACAAAATCTTACTCAAAGGAAAATTGATCAATGAAAAAAAAAACTAAAGAAAACATGACTAACGTTAAGGTGTGACCATATTAGGTAAGAATAAATTTCAACAGATAAACCAAAAAAATTGAAACCTACCAAAATCAATAATTTAAAATCATGGCTTGAAAATATATATATATATATATATATATATTATATAAAGAGAGAGAAATTATATTTGACAAAACTAGTTTAAAAGCTATCAAGAAGCTAAAAAATCGAAAAACTTGCTTATTCAATTATAGGTGCTTAGTAACATTATATGTTGAAGCAATTGAAAAAACAA
>PYAF01002419.1:867764-880227 GCA_007407185.1 Glycine tomentella | reverse complement strand
AAACATACTATAGGCTAATTCTGAATGTTTCACATGTTTAATTTTTATGTTTTAATAAATGAATTCTTTTATTGATGATACATTCAATAAATACGTTGGGCTAAGATTTAATTTGATGAAAATAAAAAAATGTAAAATTGAAGATTCAACCAAATTATAATTTTTAAAAACCAAAATCGCATAACTATAAAAAAGAAAAAGAAATCAAAAGTCTTATCATGGAGGTCGGTATTCACGAAAAATTGAAGCAAAGTCTTTTTCTTACCTTCTTAAAAAAAGTTGAAACAGGAGAAAGGGGATTTTGTGATATTGTTTCCTTATCCAACTCCACGTCAAATGTAGTAAAAATAGGATTCAAATTCACATTTGCATGCATACTAGGATATTTTTCTTTTTTCTTCTTTTTTTTCTTTTTCCGTTTTACAATAAAATAAAAAGGTAAAGAGAAGCAAAATCCGATTATTGAATATTCGGATATTGGTCAATCCCAGAGTCACGCCAGAAATCCTCTTCTTTATTAAATGACTGTATTGCCCTCCAACGAGGGACCCTCTTATTGGATAATTTAAACTGGTTTTCACGGTGATACCGTGGTCCTGCCTGCACTGTATCACAGCCCAAGAAAGGCAAAGCAATATAAAAACCAGGCAGTGTCAAAGGACAGACATCCCACGGGCGCGTGTTTCACGCGCTGGGGAGAGAGCGGACATCACGAACCGCTGTTTTGTTTTGTCAGTGGGACCCACGCGCGTTTCTCTCTCTCTCTCTCTTAGGTTCTATATATCGCCAAATGTCCGAAGTAAAACAAGATAATATGTAGAGAGAGAAGAGAATAGGGAAAGGGACTATAATCAGACTTCAGAAGATTTAGAGAGAGAAACTTGTGCATGCAATTGGGTGAAGAGAGAAGAGAAGGAGCAACCAAAGTGGCAGACATTGATAGAATCGTAGAATAGAACATTGGATTCAAACATGGGAATTGGGTCTTGAATTTTCATTCAAAGTTTCTATTTTTTAATTTAAGAAAAAACAATTATTCAATTCATGGAGTTGAAAAAGCTATTGACTTTCTGATTCCATCGAGTCATTGTAAGTCAGCTCTGCTATTTTTCTTAGTGTTGAATAAAATAAAATATTATTTTCTTCTTGATTTGTTTTTATTATAGTATTACTATATATATTGTGTTATTGTAATAACAAATCACAAATAATATTTTCTCTTCCTTTCACAGATCCCAGTGAGAGAGAGAGAGAGTGTGTTTCGAAGGATCTGAAAAATTAAGACAAAAGAAAAAGAAAATTTTTCTGCCATCTTGCTTTGGGACTGCTAAACTAAAAGGTATCACCTTGTCTTTGTACCTGGCTTCCTTTCTATAAAGTTTGGTTCTTTCGAACTTGTATCAGTGAAGAGTAGGGGATGAGTCAACTGGGTCTTTTGCTTTGATTTGGTATCATGCATTTCAAGAGTAAGGTTCAGCGTGAATCTTGTTTTCGTTTTTTGTCTTTTTCCATAAAAAAGTCTCGCTCCATATTGCTGTGTTTGTTTCTTGTGCAACGACTTTGGCACAATAGACCCTTCTGGGTTTTGGAAAAAAATTTGAGTGCTGACAAAGAATTGGCCAGACCAGGTGTGAAACACAGGATGAAAAAAATTAAAATTTAAGGGCATTTACTCTTATTTATTACTTTTAGTTTTCTGATTTGTAGGATTGTGCAAATTGGAGAAACAGATGTGAACACTGGTTCAGAAGAAAAAGGGTTTTTTTTTTTTTTTTTTTTCTTTCTTATCTTGTTCTTTCTGACATTTGTATCTGTGAATGGGTTAATTCTATTGAGAGTAATGAGTTAAAAGTCATGCATGGAGCCTTGACAAGGAAACACCTTTTTTTCCCCCTTCATTTTTTGTTTCTGTGGATGTGTGTATCTTTTTTCCAAAGAAAGAAATCAGTGTTGTGAACATTTGACTCAATTTTGGTTTAAGGTCAAAAAGTTGAGCGAAGAATCCTGAAAAAGTGTCTGATAAAAAGTGATTGTGACAATTTCAGAATATATAGAGCCTGGAGTACACAAGGGTCGGAAAAGGAAATAGAGAATAGAGTACTTGCATATTCGGTATATAAAAAAACTTTGGGAATTTGGGAGAGAAAATGATCCATAACTTTTTATAGGGTTGTGGTGCATAGTTCTCTATAGAATCGCTTCATGGCTAGTATTTACACTGTAGAGCCACCTCTTTTTTTCTTCACCTTTTAATATTTCAAAGCAAAATCCCTCTACCTTGAATTTAGCTGCTGTATGCTTCATCTCCCCTTTGATTTAGAACTCTCTTTATGTATCATGTTTTGTTGTTTGCTTTGTATGGATTATGAATTTGATTTGTTCATCTTACTACTAATCCTTGTTGTTATTGTTGCTAATTGGACTTATTCTGCAGCAAAGGAGAATGGAAGGCCATAGCGAGATGGGTCAAATTGGAGAAAGTTTTGATACTAGTAATTTGCTGGGGAGGCTGAGGGACGATGAGTTTGAAAGCCAGTCTGGAAGTGACAATTTTGATGGTGGATCTGGTGATGATCAGGATGCTGGGGATGATCAGCCACATAAAAAGAAGAAGAAATACCATAGGCACACCCCTCAACAAATTCAGGAGCTTGAAGTGTATGGCTCTATGAAATTCTCAAATCTTTTTTTACAGAATGTGATTATCTGTAACAATTTGTTTGCTGGGGTTGATTTTTATTTTTTTTGCTTTTTGTTTTAGGTTTTTCAAGGAGTGTCCTCATCCTGATGAGAAGCAACGAACTGATCTTAGCAAGAGGCTTGGCTTGGAGAACAAGCAAGTCAAGTTCTGGTTTCAGAATCGACGAACCCAAATGAAGGTAAGTTGGATCGGATTAAAATCGGTTGGATCCGTTACTCATCTCTTTAATTAAAGAATAAGTATTTAAAATTAACATTATCGTTATCGGTTGTTATTTTTTTGGCGGAAGTGTTATTACCTAATTTTCGGGTGTGGGATGTGAGGATGAAGTTTTAAAAAAATCACTTGGCTCCGTTACTTGCTCCTTTAATAAAATATAAGCGGTTAAAAAGTAACATTATCGTAATGTCTTTCGGCCAAAGTGTTATTACCTAATTTGGGGGAGGGGGGGATGGTTGAAGTTTTATAAAAATCACTTGGCTCCGTTACTTGCCCCTTTAATTAAAGCATAAGTGGTTAAAAGTAGCATTATCGTTATCTTTTGGCCGAAGCATTATAACCTATTTTTTTTTTTTGGGGGGGGGGGGGGGGGATGGTTGAATTATAAAAATCATTGGCTCCGTTACTTGTCTCTTTAATTAAAGATAAGTGGTTAAAAAGTAACATTATCGTTATTTCTTTCTGTCGAAGCATTATTACCATTTGAGGGGGTGATGGTTGAAGTTTTACAAAACGGTCCGTAACTGTGATTTTGGCAACAATGTCAAGTTTTTTGGGTGAAATTGTATTGCGATCACAATTGTGGCTGCGTCAGCTGCATTTGTCGGCAATTTCCCGGCTTCCTAAAATATCAAGGGTTGCTACAAAACTGAACCGCAATTTAAAATCGGGGGTGGGGGTAGGGAGAGAGATGAAATTAGGGACGTGCTTTGGTTCAAGTTGGTATACATTGGTATTTGTTCTCATTTATACATTTTGTTGATGCCATTGAGGATGTTTTACTAAATGAATTGCTTTTCTTGAATCAGACACAACTGGAACGCCATGAGAACATGATTCTTAGGCAGGAAAACGACAAGCTCCGAGCTGAGAACAGTGTAATGAAGGATGCTTTGGCAAATCCGATATGTAACAATTGTGGTGGCCCAGCCATTCCTGGTCAAATTTCCTTGGAGGAGCACCAAACTAGAATGGAGAATGCTCGACTGAAGGATGAACTGAACCGAATATGTGCATTGGCAAACAAGTTCCTGGGCCGGCCACTCTCGCCACTGGCAAGTCCCATGGCTCTGCCACCCTCAAATTCTGGTCTAGAGCTTGCTATGGGAAGAAATGGAATTGGTGGTCCAAGCATTCTTGGCATGTCCTTGCCAATGGGATTTGATGTGGGAGATGGAGTTATGGGCTCCTCGCCTGGGATGTCTAGTATGGGTTCTAGATCACCAATGGGAATGATGGGAAATGAAATCCAGCTTGAGAGATCTATGCTTTTAGACCTTGCATTAAATGCTATGAATGAATTAATTAAGATGGCTCAGCCAGATACCTCTCTTTGGATTAAGAGCTCTGACGGCAGGAATGAAGTACTGAACCATGATGAATATGCAAGACTGTGTTCTCCTTATGCTGGATCAAAACCTGCTGGTTATGTGACTGAAGCTACGAGAGGGACTGGAGTAGTACCAGCCAGCAGTTTGGGCATTGTTGAAACATTGATGGATGTGGTATGGTACCTAATTTCTTAGTCTTAGTCGAAGTTTAATTGATTTTATTGGAGATTTAGACCAGTCATTTACAAATCAAGAATAAATTCAAAAGAAGCTTACCGTATTGTATAAGTTCATAAAATATGGCATATAATTGAAAGAAATTTTATTGTAGAACAATATGATATGTTAATAACTTGTGATTGACTATGATGATTATTTGGTCTTAAATTTGTCACAGTTGATTTTTTTTTTAATTTATAATTTATGCCAACAGGATCGATGGTCGGAGATGTTTTCATCTATGATTGCTAGTGCTGCCACTCTGGAAGTGCTATCTAGTGGCATGGGTGAAAGCAGAAGTGGATCTTTGCAAGTGGTATGTTTCTTCACTGTGTGTTTGGTCTTTGCTATATTTGGCTGCACCTAATTATGGAATGCTTTTCAGATGCTTGCTGAGGTTCAATTGCTTTCTCCACTAGTCCCTGCTCGTCCATTGAGTTTCCTCAGGTATAGCAAGCAGCACGCCGAAGGTGTATGGGCTGTGGTTGACGTTTCAGTTGACATTGGTCGTAATGTTACCAATTCACATCCATTAATGAGCTGCAGGAGGCTTCCCTCTGGCTGTGTTATTCAGGATATGCCCAATGGTTTGTCCAAGGTAAGTGCTACAATAAGATATTTTAGACACTTATTTTCTTTTGTATTGCATTGCATCATCTCATGCTTGCTGGAGGTTCAATTTTTAAAAAATATTTTTGGATTTCTTTATTACTTTTAGTATGAATGATGTGGTTTGTTATGGCTGACATTTTAGTTTAGCAAGAGCTTGTGCTTGATTCCATCATACCTGCTCTATATTATGAATCATTTATGGTGTCATTTATGGCTATAGGTCTCTTGTTTACTAGGACTGGTCTAACATGAATGGACCTAATCTCACTGTACCGTTTTTCATGCTATTGTTGTACTATATTTTTCCCTAAAGTATCCCTAAATTCTATTATAATTGTGTACTTAAATTGTTGACTACTCTTAGAAATGATTGAAACAAGATTTATCTAGCCAATCCATGGGTATGGTGTCATTGGATTGAATATGCTCTGTATGATAGTAATGTGTGCATCCAGTCCAATTATAGTATATATGGTACCACTGCCCGTTAATGTGGTAATTCATGCCCTTTAATATCACCAATCCTTCATTCTATCATATTAAAAATTCAATAATAAGCTAAATCCATTGTGATTTCCCTGTGCATAACCTTTTGAAATTTGTTCCATTTTTTTTAATCCTTTCAAGGGACTTCTAAGTTGGGATATTAATTTAATATTAACCTAGGGTTTTACAATTCCCTTGTTATTGAGTGTGGGCTATGGTTATTATATGCAAAAACCTCCCTAATTCCATTTATGTTTAATTCTTTCAATTTCCTCTTCCTTTTTTCAATTAGTGCTTTTAATGGTATCCCTTTTTCTATTTACATTTAGCTTTTGAGTTTTTTTTTTTGTCAAGTTTGTACTTCTACAGTGATTAAGAGATGAGTGTTGTCCACCTGGTGAAAATATTACTGGAACTACTTTGTTGAATTAACTAGGCTTTGCATATCTTAAAATATCTTTCATATATTGCTTTGAATTTGTAATAATCACCAGATTGACTGAAGGTAAATTACACTGTTGTAGATTACTTGGGTTGAACATTCCCAATACGATGAGAGTGTCATCCACCAACTTTATCGCCCATTGGTTAGTTCTGGCATTGGCTTTGGTGCTCAGAGATGGATTGCCACCCTCTTTAGGCAGTGTGACTGCTTGGCAATCCTCATGTCTCAAAGCCCATCTGAGGACCCCACAGGTATGTCACATTATCACTTCCTTAAACACTTGTTCACTTTGACGAATATGGCGATGTTCCCATTTTGATGAATGTTGTTCTTTACCAGTCATTAGCCTAGAGGGTAAGAAAAACATGCTGAAGCTCGCACAACGCATGACTGAGTACTTCTGCTCAGGGATCTGTGCTTCGTCTGCACGCAAGTGGGAAATACTGAACATTGGTAATCTGGCTGATGACATGAGAATCATGGCCCGGAAAACCAATATGGATGATGGAACTGAGGCTCCTGGCATTGTGCTGAGTGCTTCAACTTCTGTTTGGATGCCAGTGTCACGGCAAAGGGTGTTTGATTTTCTGCGTGATGAAAATTTGAGAGGCGAGTGGGACATGCTGTCCAAAGATGGACCAATGAAGGAGATGCTCCGTATTTCTAAAGGACAAGATCGTGGAAATTGTGTTTCCATCCTTCATGTATGTGCTATTTTCCATCACATCCTTTGCAAGTTTGTTTTTGGTTTTGGTTTTTTCAGGCCTTTCAATAAAAAAATCACAGTAGACTATAACCAATCCAAGTTAAATTGATTTTTTGCTGTGTTTATAAGAGGGTAAAGCTTTTTCATATGCCTATTTTATGACTTTTTTTTCTCCTGTAACTTATCCAAACAGACATCACCTTGCATTTTAACATTCTCTTCTTTTGCAGTCTGCTAATAGCGAGTGCAATGTGCTATATCTGCAAGAATCATGGACTGATGCTTCCGGCTCGATGGTAGTGTATTCCCCGATCAACATGCAAGCCTTGAACATGGTGATGAACTGTGGAGATTCATCATTTGTCGCTCTCCGTCCATCAGGCTTTGCTATTCTGCCAGATGGCACTTCAAACAACAGTGATGGCAGTGACGGTGGTGGCAGCTGCCTGCTTACAGTTGGGTTACAAATGTTGCCGAATGGAAACCAATCAACCAAGTTCACAATGGAGTCAGTTGTTACTGTCAATAGCCTCATCTCAAACACCATTCAGAAGGTCAAAGATGCACTTGGAGTTGCATGATCCATTTCTTTAATTTAAGACTTAAATATGATCACAAACAAAAAAGACTTCTTTTTTTTTTTTTTTTTTTTTTTCTTTTGGAAGAAAACATAATAGAGGTTTTATATTTTGGGTGTATAGAGTATCTAGAGTAGAGAAAGAGGCTGAGGCAGAAAAGGGTTTGAGTCAAGAACGAACCAACCGCGAATGCTTTGTGGTGGTTCGGGTATTGACTTGTTACTTGTTACAAGTCTTAGCTTTTACTTGTCCAAAAGGATATGTTGTGTGTTATTCTTACACCCTTTACTTAAGACTAAAGTGAAACTGCTCCACTTTGCTGCTATTAGTTGTCAATGTTCGTTTCTTGAATGGATTTTCATATTTTGGTTCATAAGTTTTTCGGGTTTCTAATTCTAACGTTTGATTATTGCTTTGTCTCTCTGCGGTTTTTGTGGAACCAAATTCTTATTCCTATTCATGTTTGTGTTATTTAGCTGGTAGTATTTTTTTTTTTTTTTGAGATGGTGGAATTAAGTACAAATTTATTTGGATTATAATTTCTTAATTAGATTTTTGTAACAATGTTATTTTTTACGAAACTTTAATGCACGAAAACATGTGATGTCCAACCGTTTTATAAGATTCAACAATAACCTTTTGTTAATTGTTGGTTGCACTCATTTTCGTGTGTTAGCAAGAATTTCAATTGATTCACGTTTTCACTTGTAACTGTTTCAGCCTTTTGGACCTTCTTTCTACGCCTTTTGCAATGTTCTCTGGAAAAGTTCTAATAAAGAAGCATGGTTAAGGTGTGCCTTGTTGCGGAAGAGTTTTTTTTTTTTTTTTGTGAGAATGAAAGATACTGCTAGGGATTTACCAAAATTCACGTAACTGCTCGATCCCTTGATGCGTAAGATGATATTGGGAATGATACACAAATTTTGAACTAAAAATAAACTAAAAAAAAATAAAATGTATCGATGTTTCAATTTTTTTTAACTATATCTTTTCATGTCAATTATTTGCTTCATTTTATTTGTTTGTGTGCATGGACACATACAAATGCGAATGCGGACTTGGCGGCACGCGCAGACGCAACATTGACGCACGGATGCATGCATAGACGCACGTAAGAAAAACACATATCTTTGCCTAGAAAAACACATTATATTAGGAGAAGGAGAAAGAGAAGAATCAAATTATTGTTGAGTTCATAATTTCATGATGTATGATTTTGTTGCACTATGGTACTTCTTAAAACATGGAAATAATCTGTTCAAATATTTGACTTCTATGTTGATTGAACAACATCTAAAGTAATTTCTTACAATATTAATATCCATGACCAAGATGTTGTATTCAATTTTTATTCTTATTTATTTCCCCCTATTTCTCAGCAAAGAATTCTGATAGTAAATTGTTATTTCTTTGTTAGTTTTTTTTATCCAAAGTTAATACTTACTACTAACACTCCTTGCTTACTTCTATAAAGTGAGAGGGTGCATTATTTTTAGAATATAAAAGGCAATAATAACAATTAAAAAATTAACGTTTAAGTGTAATTAGCTTTAAATTTGTTATATATATATATATATATATATATATATATATATATGACCATTTATTTTTTAATCAACAAGTGTGAGTACACTTAATTCTTTAAAATGTGTATCTCCTCTGGAGAGTCAAATCCCACTCTGAGAGATAAGCAAGGAAGTAAAAAAATAATTTAAAATGTTTAAAGACTTGGATAGAGTGAATCTTATCTATCACAAGTGAATGACTGAGATTAAAATTAGTTACAACAATTTTCACCATTTATATATATATATATATATATATATGAGAGTAAGTTTTTCTCTCTCTAAATTTAAAATTAATCATTTTTAGTCTTATAATTTTAAAAAGTTTGTTTTAATTCTCTTCACAAATTATCTTTGCCCAAACACCATAAACTTGGTTTGAATTGTAAAAGAGGATGATGCAACCAAATATTGAATACTGTTTTTGAGGGATGCAACGTTTCTTTCATTTTTGGTTTGTCCATTTACTTCACGGGAGTTGCTATTGGCCCTTACCATCCTTCCATATTTCAAAATTGCTCATTCTTGAAATGCACAATGGAATTGTGTTTTCTCTGCACAATGGGTGTATGCAAAAATTGTGCACAACAAAATTACGTTTTTGCTGTGTAAATGCAGTGATTCTGTTGTGCATGGTTATTGCATCCCTCCTTATGCAGTTGAAACACAATTCACAACGAAATTATGATTCTGTTGTGCACGGGTAGTTAAAACAAAAGTGTGGTTCTATTTAATGATGTGTAACAAAATCACATTTTTGATGTACATAATAAAACAAAATCACACTTTCATTGTGTATTTTTTCAGAAAAAATTGTGCAACAGAAGTGTGATTTTGTTATGCATTATGTATAACAGAATCGCACTTTCGTTGTACATTTTTTTCCCATAAATTATAGGTGTCTTCAACAATGACATGTATCAAATAAAATTTCATAGAAATGTTAACCACATATTAAGAAATAATGGGATACACATTCAACGTTTGTCATGAACAAAATGTATATTACATTGAGATCCTCTAACTGATTGAAATTGTATTGAGTTAAAAACTTGTATACGTTGATTGTAATGCCTTGGCCATAAGCGGGCTTCGGGTGTGCAATAACTTCTCCATTGTGGTGCAACAAGAGGCAAGAGACAACGATCCTTTAGAAAAAACTTCATTATCATACATACAAAAGACGAAGTTAACAAATAAATCAATATTAGCTTACAAAGACAAATGGTATCTTTAGTGGATATTATATACATCCACAAAGTGATTTCCATTTACAAGTTCAATGGAAATGAGATAGGGCTTTGTTGGCATGGGACCCCAAAGTGGAAAGAAGGTCCAACTCTGCAGCCTAGATAAGTGGACCAATACAACACTATACCAACTAGCAATGGTATAACCCATGTTGGGAATGGTCATCCACGTCTCATAGGTACTGAGCCATGTTCGACATACAAAGAGGTTATTAATTCCAACAGTCTCTCTTTCGAGCCAAATAATTGAACATAGATAGAGTGTCATGTTTGAAGTTCCTTATCAAATCTTGGCAAATGAGAGACCAAGACTCGTGACCCTGGCCTAGCGTAACTGCAATTGGTGTAACCACAATTTTCATCCACTTGGACATCAGTAATGTCCAAAATGTATTCTTGCAATTCATCAAGAAATTCATGTTAGGAATTTAAAACAGAAACGATCTAATCATGCTTAACATAAACCATAACAACAATTAGATCAATGCGAAATAAATAGGATTATAAGAATACCTCCCGCCATTGCAATGTCTCTGTTTGCTGCAAATCTCCTGTGTTTCTTGGTGCTTCCAAGCTCTCTCTTTTTCACGTAGATGGTGTATGTGAATTATCAAAAGCAAGCTTGGGGACCAGGAAACATGAGCACGTCCCTTTTATAATCTCCTCTCCATCAAAGGTGATTATTGACATGTTTAATTAGTGGGCAGTTTTCTGAAACGTTGCTAAGTTAGTGGACTGAAATCAATTGCCATCAATTGGCATCAATGTGAACCACAACTATTCCTCTTCCTTGTTTTCAGCTTGTAACTGAAAGAGGAATTTAACATTCTCCCACTTGGTTCACATGCTGCAACATATGTTATAGTAAGAAACAAAATACATGAATAATGGTGATAAGTCCTCTTTAAATTGAGTATTATCATGCATGTATTACAATGCATTATGTTTCTCAAGCCCATATGACTTAATGAATAAATACAATATTTATTCTTGGTCCACACTTTATTAATATTTCTCAAAATAAATATGCGCATAAACTGAAATGAGAAAATATCATGAACTGAGTTTCAAAATAATATCGTTCTTACAACGAAAAATTACATGAGGGATCCAAGTCCCATTCTAACTACATGATCCTTAAATTTCAATGGTGGCATGCCCTTAGTTAAAGGATCAGCGATCATCAATTTAGTGCTAATATACTCAATAACCACTGCTTTATTTTTCACACGTTCTCTTATGATCAAATACTTAATGTCTATGTGTTTACTTCGACTACCACTTTTGTTATTCTTAGCCATAAAAATAGCAGCTGAATTATCATAATATATTTTCAATGGCCTAGAAATCGAATCCATAACTTTAAGCCCAGAAATGAAACTTCTCAACCATACACCATGTGAGGTAGCTTGAAAACAAGATACGAACTCAGCTTCCATAGTGGAAGTAGCAGTCAAAGACTGCTTCGCACTTCTCCAAGATACAGCTCCACCGGCTAGCATAAAGATATATCCTGAAGTCGACTTTCTTGAATCAATGCAGCCAGCGTAGTCTGAATCAGAGTAGCCAATTACTTCCAAATTATCAGTTCGTTTAAACATAAGCATGTAGTCCTTCGTTCCTTGAAGGTATCTCATAACTTTCTTTGCAGCTTTCCAGTGGTTTAAACCTGGATTACTATGATATCTTCCTAACATCCCAACAACAAATGCAATGTCAGGTCTTGTGCAAACCTGAGCATACATAAGGCTTCCAACAGCTGAAGCGTATGGAATGTTCTTCATTTGTTCCCGTTCAAGATTATTCTTCGGACACTGATCTAAGTCAAACCTGTCACCCTTTACAATAGGAGCTACACTTGGCGAACAATCTTTCATCCGAAATCTCTCTAAAACTTTGTTAATATAGGTCTCTTGAGACAAACCAAGAATACCTTGAAGTCTGTCTCTATATATCTTGATGCCAATAACAAAAGAGGCATCACCCATATCCTTCATATCAAAGTTTTTAGAGAGGAATTGTTTCACCTCATATAGCAAACGCTTATCATTGGCTGCAAGTAAAATATCATCCACATATAGAATAAGGAAACAAACCTTGCTCCCACTGACCTTCTGGTATATACATTGATCCACAATGTTTTCCTCAAAATCGAATGAAGTGATAACATCATGAAATTTCAAATACCATTGACGGGAGGCTTGTTTCAATCCATATATAGATTTCTTAAGTTTGCACACCAAATTCTCACCATCACTAGAGGAAAAACCTTCTGGTTGTTTCATGTAAACCTCTTCCTCTAGTTCTCCATTAAGAAAAGCTGTCTTCACATCCATTTGTTGCAGCTCTAA
>PYAF01002419.1:852316-867664 GCA_007407185.1 Glycine tomentella | reverse complement strand
GACACATAAGCGATTGGATCGCTCCCATTTTTCATAAAGGTCAACATCATATGGTTCACTATTTTCAGTGATTGGCGGTGGTTCATCCTTTCTTATAGCATAATCTATATCCATCCAACCTAAATGAAGAAGAATCCTCTCCTTCCAAACCTTGTAGTTATTACCACTTAATTCAGGAACATCAGTAAAATTAACAGGCAATATGACTGCAAAATATTAGAAATACATGCTTATAATTAAATTTTGAGACTAGAAAAATTGTACCATGTTCTACCAATGTAAATCATGTTTAAAAATATTATGAATCTACTAACATAAAATTTACCTGTGGACTAAAATTTTAATTTAATTAGATTCATACATAACTTTATGATAAAACTATCAAATTATATTTCCTAATCCCTGTGGGTAAATTAAGAATATAGTTTAATATTTTATCCTAATTGATCATATAAAACATAATAAAAATTCCTGTGGGATAAAACTCATTATGTTACACATAATCAATTACAATTTAATGTCATATGCTTTATGTGATCTACAGGCTCTTAATATATAATTTAAATAATTAAACAAGTTGTGGCTATTTCATAATTAATTAAATCATATAGACCACTAGACATTAAATAATTTCCAGAGTCATATTGTTGCAATAAACCATGGGCAACAATATTAAACAATTAAGTATATTATTCATCTTTAATATTGTAAGTACACTAGAAAGCATACAATGTCATAATAAGATAATAATTGCAGAAATATATGACAGGAATTTAACACCAGCTCAGTTGGTAAATACACGTTGGAGTATATAGGTGACCTGGGTTCAACTCATGCTTTGTGCAATTTGTCTTATTTTTGCCTCAGAAAATAAATCAATTAAAGCAAAAGTTCATGAAATCTTATTTCTTTATGATTTCCAAACTTAATATTCAGCAAAAAGGTCTTAATAATAATCTTGAAATAAAATAAATTTCAAGAAAGTGACCATAATGAAACGCAAGGCAGAGGCAACTAAAGCTCTGATACCAAATGTTAGGAATTTAAAACAGAAACGATCTAATCATGCTTAACATAAACCATAACAGCAATTAGATCAATGCGGAATAAATAGGATTATAGGAATACCTCCCGCCATTGCAATGTCTCTGTTTGCTGCAAATCTCCTGTGTTTCTTGGTGCTTCCAAGCTCTCTCTTTTTCACGTAGATGGTGTATGTGAATTATCAAAAGCAAGCTTGGGGACCAGGAAACATGAGCACGTCCCTTTTATAATCTCCTCTCCATCAAAGGTGATTATTGACATGTTTAATTAGTGGGCAGTTTTCTGAAACGTTGCTAAGTTAGTGGACTGAAATTAATTGCCATCAATTGGCATCAATGTGAACCACAACTATTCCTCTTCCTTGTTTTCAGCTTGTAACTGAAAGAGGAATTTAACAATTCATTCATATGACAATCCTTTTTTCTTCTTGTTGTTGTCCTGTTCACCCTTGCGAGCCACAGTTGGAATTCCCAAACTACCAACCATTGTGTTCATTTTATCGACACGCTCCCATATTGAAGGTTCACGCTTGGTAGATTTCACAGACTTTGGTGCATTCTTTGTTTTTATCTTCGTTACAGGGGGACACATCGAAGTGGTATCTAGAATTACAAGTTTACGGACTTTAGTCTTTAAGGTGATTTTACCAGACACTTCTAGATGTGAAAATCTCTCAAACAGAGTTAAGTCCCCTCAAGAATCACTTGGCGTCTGAACTACAAATGGATAACATCTTCCAATGGACATGAATTCTCTTCAATGGTATGTAGCCATATACTGATAAATTCAGTAAGCTCACAAGCACATGGTAGACCGTGAGTAACTTTGAGTGCGCAACCTCAAGCAGAACTGTCAATACCTATGGTGTCAACCTGTTGTAACTCATGGAAATCAGGTCATGTACTTCTCTTGATACAAATTTGTGCAATTTCTTATGCACCATAGTATGAAACCTATGTTCAACCATATTTATGCTTTTGTGAAACGAAGTATTAATCGTCATATGTTGTAATACAAGCATGTTATTCATTGCATTCCAACAACTACACAAATCTCTCATGCTATCATGAAGTGACCTCTTCAATCTCGCATGTTTACCTTCAACCCTATGTTTTAACAAAATGAAATGTAAATAATTCTCTTAATTTAACAATATAAAACTTAAGCCAAAAAAAAATGCCAAATAATTTATGTACCTATTTGTTGTGTTTCTAAGATGCATGATTTGATCAGCCCATGCTTATACAAACTTCTCCTTGAAAGGCGTCAACCATGTATATTAGACATTGTCAACAAATTTTTTATAATGTGCACATCAGGTTTTAAAACTTTTAAAGCGTGCATTGTATGATACTTCACCCGAAGACTACAACAATAGTTCCCAAGCATCCAGGATATTTTTCCATTCTTCACCCTTATCCACGAGGATTTTGATTCTTTGTAATGTGAAGAAGAAAACACAATCTCCAATGCATTCATGAAAACAAGATTCCTATCACTAACAATAACCTGAGGCAACATGTCATATTTCATAAACAATCCTTTCAACTTGCTTAAAGCCCATTCGAAATTATATGTTTTCTCATAACTCAAATAAACAAAGGCAACAACGAAAGTCATGCTTGTTGAAGTGATACCAACAATTTCCAATAACGGAAGACGATATTTGTTTGTCTTGTAAGTTGTATCACAAATTAACACTATTGAAAATGAATTCAAGAGTTTGATGGAATTTGGATGTTCCCACATTATATCTCTGACGATGTCTTCAGTGTCTAGTTGTCTAAACCAATAAACATATTGGTTGTGTTCTATCAACTTCATTAGATGTTGTACTTCCATCCTTTGACCCTTTCTTGGAGACGATATCTCTAATGTGCATTGCACATGGTTTCAATGGTGTTGAGATTCGTCTGATCTTGATCTTTGATTGTCAACAAACTTTGACCAGGCTTTACCATGTTTTTAGTCAATTGGTTAACCATAGTTTTTTTTACTACCTAAATGACCAACATATGAATGACCAAACAATGTTTCTGTGATTTATTGTTATGGAAACTACATACCACATTGAGTCTCCACCTTATGATTGTCACAAATCTCTCTTTTAATTTAAAAGGACACCACATTATCTGGTTTTAGTGGACTTACGCACTAACTTGTCTTGTATGTTTGTACTTATTTTCCCTTTTTTCACAACCAGTATAACATATGTTTTTTTTTATTTACTTTTGACATATGAATGACAACCAAAAACTTGTGCTCCTTTTCCACACGTCTAGCCCAATCTAACAAATCATCGTGCTCTTGAAAACCTAAAAAATCAAAAAATTTATTTCATAACTAAACACAAAACACAGACAAATAAAAGTCTAATGAAATATAACTGATTATTCATGAAATAAATAGAAAAATAAAGATAACTAGGTTGTGTCTGCATTTTAGTGTCTTCACCCATATTTTTATCATCATTATACCCTATACCATCATTTTCATCATTGAGTTCAACTCCATATAAAAGGTCAGGTTGATAAAAAAAATTGGATTCCATCGTCCATATTTTCCCATCCAACTGGCATTGAAACCTCGTCAGATATAAACTTATTTCAATCCATTGACCTACAAAATCAATACAAAAAATATAGTTATTTAAAAAAATGTCTGCTGCATAATTTGGCTAACCAAAATATGCTACACAATAAATGGTGATTATGTTTTGTGTTACTTTGAATTACACAACAGAATCATGATTTGGTTGTGTTGCCCGGGATAACACATAACGGAATCATAATTTCATTGTGTAACATATTTTGGTTATACAATGGAATCAAGATTTCATTGTTTAACCAAAATTACAAGAGGGAAAATGGAATCGTGATTCCATTTTGATTACGAAAACAAAAGAAAAAAAACTTGGGCAGTGTGAGTGCAAAGAATGAAGAAAAGGAAGAGAGAAAAAGAGGAAAGAAGGGGGAGGAATAAATGAAGAGGGAAATGAGAATGAAAAAGAGAGGTGAAGATAGATAGTTTGGTAATTTTTCTTGGCTAGTAGAAACTAAGAGCAATGTAGTTGGGGCCAATAATAACTCTCCCGTCAGATACACAAAAGTGAATCTTCCACATGTAGGTTTTATATGACTTTTAGCATGTTTATTCCGCGTTAAAACATGTTGAATGTCAATCCATTAAGTCAATGCTTTCACGTTAACTGTTTAGATAGATACATCAATAGAAAATCAAACACAAAATGAATACTTTGAAAGAAAAACTCATGTGTCAATATGTTTGATGATAAGAATGCAAAATCAAAGTAGTTTGCTATATAAAAAATTTATAATTCATTAGCCATGCCAGCAAAATCTTTAATGATAGTTGGATAAGAAAACCAATATAAACTTTTTTCCAATTATAGAGACTAATTTTTTTATTTATAATTTACTAAAAATATATTTAAACCATATGATTATATAATCAAACTTATCACCACATTTCACAGTAACAATTATCTATTGTCCCTGTTTATTTTATTTTAAAATATATTATTGCAACTCATCCCTCTTCCAAAGTTTAGGCATATATGAAACTAGCTGATACTTTTACGTTATTATAAGTACTACTATTTTTTTATTGTATGAGAATCTTTAAGTTGAATAAAATATAGATTATTATTATTATTATTATTATTATTATTATTATTATTATTATACAAAATGAAGTATAATAAAAGACACACACGCGCAACATTAATAGATTAGTGCACTCCCCCCCTAAATTAAGAAAATAACCTTTAAATTCTCGTGTTTCAACTAGTAAATATTTATTGTCATTAAGAAAGTATGGATATTAGATATTGGCTAGTGTTTTTTAAATATCAATTTAGGATTTGATTTATAATTGCCACAATATTGGACTCTACCTCTTTAAAGAAGATATTGAATTTATGTCCTGTGGATGAAAAAATATGGTTGAGGGAAAAAATTTACTAATGTTATGGTGACAAAAAAAGAAGACAAATACTTATTTTTATTATAAGAATGTTAAAATATATTTTTCATTTCTATAAATATCGAAATGTTTGGAATATGTTCATGTACAATTTTTTATATATTTTTTGTCCTCACAAAATCAAAATGTGTCAAATTTTGAGCTGGAGCTAGCTTCGAATATACCGAACCTACATGGCTGATGACTATGCAAATAAGTCAATCTATTAGCCAATTAGACACTGACATGTGTCAGACCTAGCTTATCTCTTTCTCTTTCTTGAATACATGGATGGTTCAACCACAAATCTTCACTGCTATTTCTTCTCTCTCGTGGCACCACCACCACCTCCTCTTTCTTCACTAACAACATAAACACAAACACAAACACACAACACGCACACTCAAAAAACACAAACACATAAGATCCACACTCGCACTGATTCCCTTGATCTCAGTCTCAGATTTGGAACTAAAGTGGCGGTGCACGACGATAGATTGGACTCGGGAGTTGGCGATGACGTTCACAGTCCCCACGGTGTTGTTGCAACTCTTCATGCGACGAATAAGGGAGACAATCCTTGTGCTGTCATGGCGAGGCACAAAAATGGACACGTAGTGGGCAATAGTAGAGACAACCCACATCAAAGTTGGTGGCGGGGGTGCATGTTGGCAAATGTGCGGATGTCGCCGTCGAAGGAAGCATTAATTGTTTTTGTTGCAACCACTTTGTTGTTATTCAAACCCTTATTTTTTTTTCTATTTGATGAATTAGGATTGATTATTCTAGTGTAGGAATTGATTAGGGATGAATAAGGGATTGATTGTTCAAATCCCTAGTAACTAATTCGTGTGATTACTAATTAGTGTTTAGCGGGTGAGGGAAGAAGGGTGACAGTGAGAAAAATGAGGAACTTTTGCCCCAATTATAAATATAACTCATGTAAAAAGTTTAAAAATTTGCATCCCCATCCACGTATTTTCAGATGTAGGTTTGGGTTATCAAAACCTACATTTGGACCAAAAAATAACATATTTTGATTTTGTGATGATGAAAAATATATCAAAAATTTTACAACAAATTTCAAACATATTGATATCTCTAGAGACAAAAAAAAAACATATTTTAGCCTTATAAGAATCAGAAATAAAGAAATCACTTTTTTGTTTAATTCATAATATATACAATGTCATGTGATTCTTTTTACATTAGTTAAGTATATATGATTTTTAGAAATGATATCTGATTCTTAAGTATAAGAATAATTTGTTCAAAAAAGTGACTAATATATATTTGATTGAACTATTTGTTAAAAATAATTAATTTGAGAAAAAAATATGAGAAATTTGTGAGGAAATACTCAAAGAATTTGTTTGTTACTAATTAGTAACTTGGATGTAGCAAGGGAAATGCTTTCAGTACATCCGTTGCAATTCTCTCGCTAATAAGTTTAGCAAGGTAATGGCAAGGACCATTCTCTCACTAATTTGCATTTTACTTATAATAAAATGTATTATTTTACATAATCTTCGTTATCCAAATCAATTGCATAAAAAAAATTGCATGTATTTATTTTTTCTGGCATAAACATGAAAGATTCCTACTTTACATTAGCATCTCTTTTAGTAAGGTACTAATAAGTAACCCGTACGGACGCAAGAGTTGTTCTGCTAAGCTTCGCTATATATAATTTTTTTAGTAGGGAATTGTGATTAGATTAAGAAGTAAACTTTTTTTTGAATGTTAAAAAGATTACAATTTGAGATAAATTAATAATAGATATTAATAAATCAAAGTAGGATAGACCTTAGTTGGGGCGTATTAAAGTTTTAATGGATGTAGGAATGATAATAATTTGAAAATGAAATATAGTAAGTTATACATTTAAATGTATGAGTTGAAGGAATGTAAATTTTGTTTTTGAATAACCAAATATAGTAAGACTTCATAATGTGAAATATATAGTATTTAAATGGTATAAGTTCATAATTTTAGTTACAAAACATAACATCATCATATAGATGTACTTAACAAAAACACAAAAAAAAAATTAGATTGATTATGAAGAAAACTAAGAATCAACAATTAATTATGATTTTTTATCTTTATCATAACTAAAAATACTTTTATTTATGCTATTATTGATAAAGTAATTTAAATCAATTAACTTTGGTTGTCTTATAACAGAAAATCAAACAATCATTTTCTAATAAATATATTAACTAAGTCTTATTATGCTGGTTATCATAACAATTGAATGAAATTAAAAGAGTTAAAAAAACAAATATTATATTTAATAAAAATAAATATTGTTGATTGTTTGATATCTAACTGTGTTAAATATTTTTTTTTTAATTTCCCATAACAGTTCACTCATGATTGCCCATAAAGTATTTATTTCTCGTAAATGATAATTGTAGTTTCTTTCATAAAAAATGAAATTATAACTAATTGACATTATGATATAGTGAATAAGTAATTTAAAACTTTCTTGTAACAAAAATCATTTTTACAAATTAATTTTGATTTTTATCTCTATCATAACTGAAAATGTTGTGCTAGTTATCGTAACAATTACACTAAATAAAAAGAGTTCAAAAATTTTAAATCTTGATTAAATTTAAATAATAAAATTATAAATATTTTTTTTAAATATCACAATTCAATTTCATTTTTATTTACCTATTACTATAAATTTACTATTAATAAAACTATAAATTTAGAAAATAGTCCTTGATTACATCAGAAACTATGAATGTAACTAGTAACCACAATTTAAAACCTTATGCTAAACCAAAAACTATCAAAAAATGGGAGTTGGTCTTTTAAAAAAGTACTTTTTTTTTTGTTGTTGTTTACCTTGGTAGGATTAAAAGAAACTGAAATCAAAATCATGCTTCTAGGAAATTGAAAACAAAACCATTCCTCCATGCACAAACGAATTGATTTCTTTTCATATTATTGAGGAACTAAATTAATGCTAACTTCCTAAGATTGATACCGTAGGAAATGTTATAGAAAATGTATAGATAATATAATTCAAAATTTTATACCTGTTGTAGTGTACTTAAAAATGGGATAACAGAAAAAGGCTTATCACAAGTGTGGGGACTGGGAAGGAAAATGTATTAAAAAATTGTGTCTATCGTATTCCTTTTGGGAGGAGTTTTCTCTATGATTGTTTTTGTAAGTTTATAAATGAATAACCCTTGTTAGCAAATAGTCTTCGCAAATTGATCACATAAAGTTCACTAAAGTTAGCAATTGTAAGATCAGCCTGCCCCAAATCATACCTGCAGGTTCCAACATCAATCAATTTCTAAATGTCAAAAGAATAATTTCATCAATTTTTTTTCAAGTACTCAAGTGTTTAACTGAATGAAAATTACTCTTTCATTTCAATAGAAGGGATATGTGTTGGATTAATGTTAACCCTCACAAGACATGGTTTTTCCTGTGAAAAATGCCAATAACAACATACAATAAAGCATGGAAGTAGTGGGAACAAATTAATCAGCATTCTTCAGTATAGAAAGTAACTTCCACATCAAACCCAAAAACATGTATGGATTTTAAATAGAAGACCTGATTACCTCTTTGTCATCCTCTTGATTCACCCAAGTAAATTGTACTTTATATTGAAAATGGCTTCCTGCACCATAAACATAAGCAATAATAATTGATACTTGTCTTGCATAGAGCATACATCATATACAAATGGAGTAACTTATTCATCATAAAATAATTTTGTTGTTGGTAAAACTAACCATGCCGAGTTGTTTGGCCAGAGAATGAAAGCTTCAAAGATGTAGGCATGAGACAGTACCTGCTTATTGGAAACGTACATGTGAGATTGGAATAGGCTTCAACAAAAGTCACTGCAATAAAAAGGTTGTGAGGGCAAGAGTGTTCTACCATGGATATGAAGTAGCAATTGCTAGAATTAAATTGCAAAAGGAGTATAAGTCACCAGGAGATCAAGATGGGCATGACCTATGATGTAAGATATGACATGCAAATAATGGAAGCATCTACTTTTACTACTTATATTATTAATTAATTGGCATTGGTTGTCAAGGTATATCAACAAAAATATATAACACAAATATGTGAAGGGCTTGCATATATAAATAGAAAAAAGTAAAGCATGATGTCATTAAGACATTTCTAATTGGAGATGCAAGGGTACTTCCAAATAAATGCCTTCTAAAAAATAATTGTCATCACCACATATATTATGCAGTAGGGAGTTTTTAAAGATTGATACTACTGAAAATGTGAAGTTATTAAGAATGTGAAATGCTGTCAGGCTCTTAGTACGATTATCTTGTAGACATGATTGCATATATATTTAAACAACTAAAACATTTTAGATTTTCATTTTCATGTTTTATAAGGACATGCATATTTTTTAAGCATTCTAAGTAAGCCATTTTCTTCAGGACCATCTTTATTGGATTCCTAGTCAGCTAGCGATCATTATTGTGTTATAACATTAATGTTAATTCACTTAGAGATATAAAACCATTATTGGCTTCTTTCTAGTAACTTAAACTTTTGGGAGAGTTAGTCTTATGACAATTCATTATATAAGGATTATGCGTTTAACGTTGCAGCTTACCCCGTGCATAATTAGTTTATTCATAAATCAACCTGTTGATGAATTGAGGGTTGACAGTGTTTGATGGATATGACATTGAAGGATAATCTTTTAAACTTCTCCTATTGGATTGTAGTAACTCCTCAATATGTATCAATGCTAAGTTTTGCCGCTCTTTATCTTCCATGTGTAAGTCTAAAACATAAATAGTCATAAATAGAAAATAGCAAAGATATATAATTAAGAAGAATGCCATGAAATAATCAGTATACCTGGAATTTTTGAATTAATTCTTTGATCATGTAAGATGTCATCAATTAAGCAATTCCATGTTTGTTCCCAAACATGTTCAGGTTTGTTGATGCTATTAGCAAGAAAGATCTATTTCCAATTTAGTATCTAAGTTGGAGCTTAGAAATAACTATTTCAAGAAATGAACTCAAGAAAGAGAATACTTCTTATTCAAAGATAAAAACTGGACATTCAAGCAAATTCTTACCATTAGAAGTATTGATAGCTTTCACTTGAATTTGATCTAATTGCTCTAACCTTGATTGCTTGACACCTAACCCACATAAATAGAAACTCATAATTAGTGGCAATAGCAACATCTAATGCATCCTTCATAAATACTAATTTAAGTGAACTTAAATAATTTGAGTGAAAGATGACTAATGCATGGTTGATCTATTACTATTAGAATTTCAAATCATATTATCACTCTAAGATAAAGATATAAGATGGATAGAAAAAAATGAAAAAATTAGCTTGGAACAAAAATACCAATTTTTAATCTAGGTAAAAACAACTTTCAGTTATGAACTTAAATTAAAGAAAACAACTGAAAAATTTATGCAAAATTAATGTTCATTTAGACATTTGATCAAACACATCATTTGCAAACCACAAATGAGACCAACCCAACTAAAAAACACAAAAACTTTTAGGAAAATATCTTGTAATTATGTTCCAAAAATATATTAAATCAGAATGGAAGGTGTAACTTTCGTATTATCTTTACGACAATAATAACCAATAGTAATTGAAAAAGAATTTACATTTAGATCATTGGAAGAAAAAAAAAGAATATTGTGTTGATAAAGGTTAATGAACAACCTTTAACTCTCAAGTCAATAATAAAGTTATTTTTTTATTGGTAGGAATAGAGGACAATTTTAGAGGATTTATAAAACAAGAGGCACCTACTGAAAAAGCCAACAAACTGTTTAAAACAGTAACAATCAGAGTAATAGAATTGATATGAGATGTTTAATAGATCATTTGCAAAGCTTCTCATTGTTTCAAAATAAAAAATAAAAATAGATTGTCATAATAGTTCAAAGTAGATAAATGAAATTGAAAACCAAATAAAACAAAACCCATTGAAATGAAGAAGAGAGCAAGAATAGCACAATACAAAAAGCAACAATAAGTGAAAGTGAAAGAAGACACTAACCATCATTTGGATATGCGGCGACAATCTTAAATGAAAAATATCAAGTAAATCATTAATTAAACCCCAAAAAATGAAAAATGACGAAAATTAAAAACAAATATGAAATAACTGTAAAAAAATTTACAATCTTTCTACTTGAAAAATCATGCAACATAAATAGATAAACTAATGAAATTAGCTATTAGAAAATATCAGCTAACAAAATCATATAACTTCTTAGAATTCAGTTTAATTAGTTATTGTATTTAATTAATGAAAACATAAAATGTATCTATGTTGAATGATATGAGCTCTATCAACGGTTTCTATACCATTAAGAAAATGAATAAATGTTGGAACCACTCAATGGATCATCTAACAAAATTCACTTCATAATACTATCTTTGAAGTGAAGCTTAGCTTACTGGACATGAGGTGCAGTTGTATATGCTAACTTTCTGCAGAAGTTAAACCTGTGATTAATTTCTGGTATGATTAACTCACATAGCAAAAATTACATTTTCTATCATTATGCAATTGTGGGTGTTGAACAGAGCAAACACTGTCCATGTTTGTCAAATACCAAACCACAAAATACAAAAAAATGAAGCTTGTCATAAAGAAATACAAAATTATTTCAGGCATTTGATCAAACACATCACTTACAAACCACAAATGAGACCAACCTAACTTAAAAAAAAACACAATATCATTCACCGAGGGTCATTTACCTCATCAAAAAAAAAATACTTGTAAAGAATGATTTGCATAAAACATTAAAAACAAAAAAAAATCAAAGGAAATAAGATCATTTACCTTATGAGAAAGATGTTGAACTTTTGGCCAATGGTGGTTGGAAAGATGCAAATGTCTTGATTTTCAACAGCTTGCAAAATAAAACCCAATACAAATTTCAATTCATTAAACAAAAATGCATACATCAAGTAGAGAGGATAAACAGAGAAAAAAATTCCCCAAAAAAAGAGAAAAAAATTAAGAAAATGATAATTTAATTGGAACACCTCGTGGTTACTTCTTCAGCCATGGATCTCCTCATGATAGTGCTCTCCCTCGCCACCACCCTCAATTACATCTGAAGAAAAAAAATACCCAGATAACAAAAGCGCAAACAAAACATACCCATTTCATAAAATCAAAACTTTGTAAATAGGTCATGAAAGGAGAAAAAATGGGAAAAAATACCTTGAATACGTAAGAAATGGAAAGAAGATGATCTTGCAGCGGTGATAGAGAGGGAGAAGAAGAAAATAGAGAAAATGAGGAGGAGAAGAGAAGTTGAAGGTGGATAACTCTCTCTGGAGAAAACAAAAAAAGAAAGTAAGACAAAAATGTGTAGGAAAAGCTTATCTCTCTATGGAGAGAAAAAAAAAGAAACAAAGAAAGATAGTAACGTGTAGAGAAGCTTAATGTGGAGGAGGCAACACTGGAGGCTAAAGACGAGTTATAAAATTCCCACTTTATCATATAATAAGGACAGTTATCACCAAATTAAATAAGCCAAAAATGAAATTTCTATGGCTTAAAGAATTATTAAATAGATATAGATTTCAAAATGTCCATGTTTTTTTATGGGTCAAAAGACTTGCTATTTGGGCCAAATTCAAAATGTCCATGTAGTGTCTCATGAGAATACTTATTTGTCTCTTAAAAAAATATTTGTATTTCAATTTATATTGTTAAAAAATGACATTATAATTTTTAAAAAAAATTAAAAGTGAAAAAATATAAATACAGTTAAAAGTATTCAAATTGTCCTAGAGTGCAGTGAAAAAGTGTTCATGTAGTATGTAGTGTTGGATCAGAATACATAATATACTCCTCTAAAAAAAGAATACATAATATACCTACAACATGATATGACATTACTACTATTTAAAAGTGTCCATATTTCTTAGCCAAAAACACCATTGTCAACTTAGTAACCTAAAAACAAATCACCACTAAAAACATCACTATCAAACACTTATGTATTTCTAATTCAAGACTCAATAGGTAAATACGTATTTAACCAGATAATGTCATTATTGTTTAACTAGTTATAAAGAAAAAAAAATGATATGAAAGATAAGAGTTTACATTAAATTTAAGAAAACACCAAAACAAAAATTTGAAATTGAAATACAAATATTGCATTGAGACCAATTTTTTGAAATTGAAATACAAGTATTGCATTGAGACCAATAATTATTATGCGAGTAATGTATACTAAATTAATTCATGAAATCATTAATATTAATTAGTTTAATTCTTAAAATTAGAAAAAATGTCATTTTAATACATGAAGCATAAGTGATTAATATATATATATATATATATATATATTATTGTAATTTCAGTGAATAAATTAGAATGCACAATTTGGAGAGAAAACGTTCATTCTTAAAAGTGGACAAATTTTCCTATCTTTTCTCATTAAGAGCATTCTACACACCACTGTTGCAACTTGCAACTAGTTGAAAATATTTTCTCAACTATTTGAAACTATCATCACTTTATCTTTATTGATCTACTTTACCTCCTTAACCACTTGTCCATTTCAATCTACCTTATTTTACGTTATCTCTAAATTAATTTCCAAATATATTTTAAAAAATATATACAGTTAAAAAAATATTATATCACAATTTAAGTTGTTCATTATAAACTTAACATATAATTTAGATATTTAAAATATTTATTTATTCCAAATTATAATATATATATTTATTCTATACAATACACAAACTAAAATATTGATATCTTAATACTTTAAAAAACTAAAATAATCAAACTAAATCAATGATATTACTCCTATCGTAACATTATGTAAGAACCATTTCACAATGTTGATGTAGTCATAATTCATAAATAATCCTCTGTACTCCCTCTTATTGATTTGGGGTATTTATTTCCTGCATATTTTTTAAGCTTTCATAACACCTAATTCAGAATGTAAAATTTATATTTCGGAAAGACCTTTTCAATGTAATTTTACATTATGGAATAGGTACAGAAAGCAAATGAGAGAATCAGGAAGTAATTTCCTTGATTTGAGTTGCCACGGAGGAAAAAGTCCACTTAACTTAAGCCCATTATACGCAAAAATAAATCCTCTTACAAAAACGATAATTTCATTATAACCCCTTTACCTTCTTACTATTTTCCCAACCGACCCCTTCCTGCTCTCACTTTACTAGTTCACTTCACTGCTTCACAGTTCATCCTCTATAGCCAAAAATCTCAACACAGAAACCCTAAATCCCCAAAATGCGAGTCTTCGCTTCTAGAACCTCCAATTTCCTCAAGCTCAATCTCGATTTCGATTATCTCCCACTGATTCACAACCCTAATAATTTCAAATCCTTCAGAGAATTCTCGCAATCCATCGCAATCCCCAAAAAGCAGCTTAGGGTTTGCGACCACGGATACAACAACTACATGGAAGTCGAGAAGAAAACGCCTCCCAGTCGCTCCCAATCTCGCACCTCGAGTTCCTGCATGTGTTCGAAATCTTCGAGCACCTCGTGTAGTGCATCCTCTTCTGCCGCCTCACCCGCAAGGCCATCCTCCAGATTGACACTACTAGAAAAAGGCTTTTCTAAGACGGTTCCAAAACGCATTCTAGGACGGTTGAGGACCCGTCCTTGTATCAAATGACTTTGAAAGTGCACGCTTTCCAAGACGGTTATGTAACCGTCTTTGTATGTAGGATTCTAAGACGGTTTATTAAACCAACCGTCTTAGAAGAAGCAAAAAAATAAAAAAATAAAAATAAAAGTCATGCATTCGAAGACGGTTCCTACGTATGACCGTCTTGGAATGTGACTATTCTAAGACGGTTCCTCATTGAACCGTCTTAGAAGGAGTAAAAATAAAAAAATAAAAAACGCGCATTCGAAGACGGTTCCTGTGCATGACCGTCTTGGAATGTGACTATTCTAAGACGGTTCCTCATTGAACCGCCTTAGAAGGAATGAAAAATAAAAAAAAAAATAAAAAACCACGCATTCGAAGACGGTTCCTTCGAATGACCGTCTTAGAAATGACCTTTTTAAAAAAGAAATAAATTTAATTTAAATTTAGACGGTTTTTCCTAATTAAATTTATTTATTTTTTTTACGAATATTTTTTCTTTTCAATAATCAATTTATAAACTCTTAAACATTAAATAAAAACAAGACTATTTTTATAAATAAAAAAGTTAGTTGAGTATGAATAATGTAAGTAATTAATGTAAATATGAGTAATTAATACTTTGACGAGGTTAATTAAAAATAGTAGTAAG